>MVJL01006127.1:0-149709 GCA_002156465.1 Macrocentrus cingulum | reverse complement strand
CCCCGTTATCTCCTTCTGAGTTTCTCCGCGCGAGAAATCAATTATGAAACTTTTCAAAGGCTTTCTCTGTGGATAAGGGGGGTAAAATTGACGCTTGGGATTTTTTTATTAAATAATAAATTAATATTTTCTAAATGTTTTTTAGTTATTAAAGAATTTTCAACTGATTTTTGCATCAGAAAGTTCAAAATAACATTATTGTCCTTTTTTTTTAATGAAAAAAGGTAATTTCTAAAAACTAAATTTAATATTTGAGGAAAAAATTTTTTTTCTCTCGTTAAATTATCATAAAATTTACCCCTTAAAAATTTCTTCATTTTATTTATGTGAAATTTTGATGGAAAAAAAAATTTTTTAGCTGAACAAACGCAGGTTATTCCACTGGAAAAATTTAGAAATCGTCATAACAAGCTTTTTAAGTCGTGTTTAATTGAAGAAACAATTTTTTTTCTGAGAAAGGCCTCTGAGTTTTACAGATGTAAAAAATAGTAGGTTTTATTATTGGTTAAAAAATGGTTGTGAGGGTATAATTTAATGCACGTTATCCAACAAGACTGGTGAGTAATATTGAAATTTCTTTTATACTCGGAACTCATAATTGAAGTCTATCGAAGGACTCAGAGGGATGAAGCGTTAAGAAGGAGAGGGGGTGGGTGTGGGCGATGAGGCGTGAGGGACAGAGGGAACTTTTTGTTTTTCAGTCGACTATTGTTTCCTATTGCCGCTCCTCCTGCTCTTCTCATCCCTCGTCTACTCTCTTCACTTCCTGAAATGAAAACTCTGCTTTGAGACAAAAAGGGGTGTCGCTCATCATAGATGGCTTCCGTTCAATTTCGCGGATCCCGAGATGAATATTACTTGACGATTGGGAAAAAAATCGTCGGCTTAAGAGCCTCTAAGGAATAAAATTTTATCGTTCATGGGCAAAGTGAGGGATAAAAATTGAGTAATTTCAATGAGGGATGAGATTTATCTCTAACATTTTGTCATAACTTTTTTTCTTCTTGTTTTTTACTCACATATTTTACCCTAAATTAATACTATAAACATTTTTAAACCATCTTATTGCCCCACACTAGACTCACTTTGTATTTCCTTCTTTAAAAAAAAATTTTTTTTTTTAATACAATCCACCATACAATATGATAAAAAGCGAAACATTGATTTTTCCCGAACAATAATAAAAGTTGCATTAATTAAGAGGGTAGTTATGCTCGACTGCATTCAATAATTTCTCGTATTTCATTACCAATTTCCCAATAAAATAAACGAATGAAAAAAAAAAATTCACACAACTCACCGAATGAATTAAAAAAAAAAAATTATTAAAAAATATTGCAGTGATTAAATTTAAAGAGATTTGAAGGTGGATAAAATTTTTAACTCCATCACCCTCGTGGTGATTAGAGTTAAACGATAATTATCCTACATTCTTTAGCTGGAAGATGGCCATTTTTTAAAATTGCCTGAGAAGACAACTACTCTAATGAAAAACCCTTGCTGTAATTTTTTTTTTCCCCTGACTGTAATCAGTTAAAATTTTTTTTTACTGTCTCACAATTGTGTAAATAATACTTTGAAGTCTGCGAAGAAATGAAGCATTATATATAATGTGAGATGTGCGAAACTATATTGCCTTTGCACACCCTCAAATCGTCTCATCAATTTTCATTACCACCCTCTCTTGGCGCGCGTGGTCGTCGCGTGTTTTCTCGCGCGTAATTAAGAACAGCCTCTACTTGTGTACATTTCTCAATTACACACATGTGATTAATTCATCTTATATGCCGGGAAAATAAATATGATCTATAATCTATAAAAAAAAAAACTTTCTAAAGAGATTGATAACATTTTATACCACTTGTCGACGTGAATTCCAATGAATGCATGCCTTGAACCGTGACGCGGTGACGCACAATACCGGATGAAGCGACGTGTACACACCTCGGAACAAAGATCTCGAGCGCCAATTAATGTCCGACGACGAGTATCGTGAAAAGCCTTCGCCCTTTTGCGGTCTCGCTTCGAATCCAACCAACCACCTATACATTTTCATCGCGGTATTATCGTTTAAAGCCGGCGCGCAGTCTCTTTTGTTTCGCATTCTCGTATGCTGAAAAATCCACGAAACAAAGAATAATTCTGCGGGTTAAAACTCGATAGACTTTTCATATTAATGAGATACATTCAAAATAAAACCATTTTATAATTATTAATTAGCAGTTATTGAAAAATAATCCAAGTCTTTTCAAATATTATTTTCTTCATTTTCAATATTTTTCCATTAGAAAACCACTCTTTTTGTTGCATAAAAAAATCATTTTCGTCATTTTGAATATTTTTTTATAAGAATATATTTTTTTTTGTTTATAAAAAAATTATTTTCATCATTTTACACATATTTTTCCATCAAAAACATCATTTTTTCACCTGTAAAAAATTATTTTCGTAATTTCAAATATTTCTTAAGTGTAAAAAAGTTTTGTTTCTCGTGTTAATGTGTATGATAGACATGATAGACAGACAATAATTGGTGATGAGAACAAAGAGGACGTGTTAAAGCAGGAGTATAAGAGACACTGTATATATGATATGCGAAGCTCCCTAGGATTTACGTCACGTTCATAGCGCTGTAATATTGCTTATGCGCGAATGTGGCTATTGAGTGTTGTAGTTGCGCGAGAGTAAGTAATATAAGGCGAGCAGAGGGTGCCTGGCACAGCGACAATGGGAAGCTGAGGCGGTGTGTAAGGTGAATTTGAGCAGCGAGACTAGATATCTAATTAACAGGGCCGCTACAATGGAAGAACCATTCGTCGTAGTTGGTGAATCGTATCGCGCAACATGACTGTATATATACATGCACCGGAAAGGAAGAAGCGTCAGGGCGCGTTGTTGGTATTCAACCGAGAGAACTCGACACATTTGGCGTATCTCTTTGGCGCATATCATACACAAAGTCTCATGAGCGCCCGAAAAAAGAAAAAAAACTATATTTAAAAAGTCACGCCCTGATTTTTTTTCCTCTCTTTCGCGGACGTGTCATCACACTTTTCACGTCATTTCTCACGATTAACCAGATTCGTTTGTACGCGTCCGAACGACGTCTCTAATCCTCGCGCAGGGGTTGCCTCTGACAATTAGAATCACTAAAGACTGCAGGAAGAAAAAAAAAGGTGGGCGACGACGAGGCAGAGGAAAAAGTTTAATTATAAACACCGTGGCATCGGCAAAACGACGTCGACTGCTCTAGCAGCAGCCAAATGGTCACGGTTCAGACATACAACAGTTCTGGGGATGGAGAGAAGACTCTTGCAGTCAAACGAAGGGAATCCGTCCAGAGATTATCCCCTAGCTTCAAAAAGTTGTTAATTACTTGGATTCCTCCTCTTCTACTCCTTCCCAACCCTTTTTTTTTACCAGTGGCATTTCTCCTCGTGTACATTCGCTGATATTTTTTCCTCCAAGCTTTAGATATTAAATGTCATCTATTTTACACACATACTATATCGAATATGAGATTGTGGAGGTAACAATTTGCCAGATGAAATTGTCGCCTGTTATTTTTTATCTCCTCAATTGATTTAATCAGGCAGCGAAAAAATGCGTGTGATGGAAAAATATGAAAGATCCTTGACTATAAGTAGTGTTGGTACAGGAATCAGTATAACTCAGGCTCTATATCGTGAGTGCGACACAGAATCAGCACTCGAACGTCAGGGATCAAGAGTTATTATTATTAGTCCAGGGAAAAATTATCCCGGGGCGTTTGCGTGTCAGATATAAATACACAAGACTCGGTAAATATTTTTCGCAAACATCAGTAGCCTAGATATATATATTATAAGGCGTCACGAATTATCCTCTCGTATTTCGGGATATATCAAGTGATTTCAAGTATCATCGCTCTCTGTCAAACTGTGTTTTTTTTTCCTCGTCGACAATTTCGCGCTGTAATGATGCAAGAAAATTTTTTTAAATCACTCGCAGAACCCCCTGAAATACCATCAGACAAAAGTCCTGTACATCCGAAAGGACCAACACTCAATCTCACCCCTCGCGAAAGATAAAAAAAAAACTTGTCGAATTGTTCACCAATGACATTGAAGAAAATATTTTACGTTTACTATTTGATTCGTACTCTGGCGCTGCGCCTCTTGAATTTATTTTTCATAAACATCACGATTTTATGCGAGCCAGTGCACCCATGAAAATCGAAAATTTGTGCGCTCTGTAGGTTTTATTTGAAACGTGTCAGCGACAAAGTACATGCATATATTGCCGAAAAAAAAAAAAAAAAACGAAAAAACAAACTTTCAGCTGTATGGTTTCAGTGCTCGAGGCTCAAGGAAATGAAAATATGCGCGTAAGGTCGTAAACTGGTGTTCATAAATTTCATATGTATTTGGAATAAAATGGGGCAATAAGTGAGACACAAAAGTGTTGAAACACTCATTTTAAAATGTCGGAAAAATCATATTCTGATTTTAAAAACAAATATCTCACTTTAAATGATTGAAAAACAATTTTTTTTAAATATTAATTCTGACTATTCAGTTGGTTATTCTACGAACATTTTGATACTTTTCACGTGTCGCCAATATATTTTAACCCGCATGCAATCGGCATAAAATGCTCAAGCATGAAAATCATAGAGAAAAATTTTATCGAGAGCCGTCGAAGCATTGGGAAGGTGTTGGAAGGGTGCAGACCCGAGTAGAGGATGCATCAACATCAGCGAATGGCAAACTTTTGCACGAAACTGCGGTCAGGCAGGAGTGCGGGTGTCAGATCTGCAATCCGGAATGGAATCTGTCCGTTCCAGACGTTACCCGCTCCTCTTTCTCGTCCTCTCTTTTACCCCCTAAAGCTCGCTGGCATCCCTTGGCGCGTTCCGTGGCGTCGTTATCCACTGGCACGCCATCAGGGTCGCATTCGTTGGCAGATTAGATTCGACTTTTCTAATGCAATCGTCGCGTTCAATTGTTGCAAATGATTTTATCTATTTATTTATCGTTTTTTATTTGTTCCTTTTATCTCACCATAGTGCTCTCGTATTCTCTCTCTCCCGTACTCGGATCACGTTCAGGTGGAATATTAGTCTTTCATACAGTCTTCACATGCACAGCAAGTCCTTTGTGGAAAAAGGACTTGCAAACAGAATTTAAGGTTATTTCCAAAGGAATAAGAATAGGGCCACGTGAGTTGCCTTTAACTTGGAATGCATTATAGCAAATTCTCTCTCATCTGCACGCGTGGAATAAAAAATTCAACAGACAAAAAAAAATAAAAAATATACCACAATTTCAACTGTGTAAATTATTACATTATTTGACACACGTTAAAAATATTTCAATGCTATAGTATTTTAATTAAAAAGTTGAATAGAGAGACGTGACGCAGAGTTTTTGCGTGCGTTGATTTTTTTTTTTTTTTTCCGAAAACTTTTGCACACTGACTGAGTAATTGATAAACGCCTCTCTCCTCCCTTTTCTGAAAACCACAATTTTATTTGCCTCTCCGCACGAAAGACCAACTATTTCTAGCGTTAACGAATTGTCGAGAAATATTGCACGGAAGGAGCACGCGTTAAACATCCAAACCCATTCCACGTATATACATTTCAAAACTTGTCTGCCGGATTTTGCTTGTTTCATTTTTTTTTCCCCCACACTTGTTTATATAACTCGTTCTGACAGTTGGAATTTATTTAAGCGCAAAACCCCATGTGAAGCCAAAATCCAACTAATACTATTATCATCATCATTGGGAAGCGAGAGTTTAAATATTGTATAATCGGCAAAAGTTGGCGCTGATATATCGTGAGATTGAATTTTCTTTTTTCTATAATACAATATTCACCCTGCCTCTAAAGATTTTATGTGCGCTCGTGATTCAACGGTGAGGACCAAGGGGGTACTAACGCGCGTAAGCAGGGAGATCGTATGTGTGACGTGCGGATCACACGCATCGTCAGGTTTAGTGTGTTATAAATCGACGAGTCGCTCGCGACGTGGCGCCTGTGCCATCGTCAACATTACTTCACTTGCTCGTCGGCGATCGATTGAGATCCGCCCTTGCCCGCATCTTCAACACTATAATCCATTCAATCATCTCTCAAGGGCCCACTAGAGTTGCAACCCCCTATTAAACTTGTATTTTTCCCCGTGAAGCACATGATAATTGCATCAGTGCATTCATCCAGTTAATTGTCTGTTTTTTTTGTCACCTCGATTGTCATCGATTAAAAAATCTGAGGGAAAAAATAATGAATTTTTCGGCAATAAGGCCTGGATGATTATCACAAGTAGCATTCAAGAGGGATGGAATTTGCCGTGGTCGTTTCTTCCGCGTGAAGGAGCAAAGGCGAACGTCGTAAGCAGAGGCGCCAGCGGGGGCCAAACTGCGCTGGGTGTCCTAGACATAAATACTCGTGGTCAGTATGGCGGTGGGCCGCACAACTGGCTGCAGGATCGGGTAGACACACAATCAGGAAGTTTCCTGAGGAATGCAACCGCGGCGAATTTCTTAGGCGGTTGAATTAAACTCATTCTACTGTCTGACCCATGGGCAGGACAGTTTTCGGGGGCTTTGTCCAATGTATATACACTGTTGAGAGGGGCCAACTGCAATCGGCGCTGGAAGCTTGGTCAGTTTCAGGACTATTCTCCAGAGTTGGACGTATGTAGCGTGACGGTAGGACGAGTTGTAGACCCACGGGTCCAATATATCTACTCCTCGCAGTCGTGGTAACACGTCTTGAGAAAAACTTTTTCGTATATAGCATCGGGTTTAATCTCGACCGGTGAATTCCTAGCTGAAAAAAAATGACATGTGGATCTTGATTGGATGGGCGTCCTTGATGTGGTTTATTGGCATTTCTCCCGACATAAAATTTATCGTGGATATTAAATTCTTTTTTAGATATACATAAAAGGCCGCGCGCGTTTGAGTTCTCACTTTGCCTTCAGGTTAATATTTCAGTTATCTGGCCAAGCGCGGCGCCCTTTTTGTCCGAGATTACGACGTTAATCGAGTATACCAGTAGAGACCCTCATAATAAAAATTAAGACGGGCAGGTAAGCAGTCTCGAAAAGGGGTTGTTCAGAAAAATTATATTGAAATAATCAAGCGTCAGTGGAAAAGTTTAACAAGCCTTTTGGATCGATATTATTATTAAGAGAAAAGTTGACAAAGATAAAAGGAAATTTAAAAAGCTAATCGAGCTACATAATTTATTAAATGTGTCTAGAGTTTGAAGAAAAAAGAAAATCAACTTGAGAATTTTCATCTGACAATTTAATGTCAGTGCATTAGGTTATTATCTTGCGACCGTTAGGTAAAAATTGTGCTCTCTGGCCCCGGGAATGAAGCGACAAGTAGCTATTTACGTGCGCAACCGCCTCAGGGGTGCATTATAAGTCGTTCAAGTACACGAAGATCCCCAATTCGTGGGGACTCGTGCTTGCCACCTTACTTTAATACGACACACGAGGGTAATGTTAAAAAAAAAAGAAAATTTACCAGATAAGCTCTGGCACGTCCTCTGGGAAACTATACACAGCACGTTGAGTTCATTAGCCGATAACTGTTCTCTGATTTTTCGGAGGTTTTTTTCCAATTAGTATATAGTTGCGCCGATGATTGGCCCCCTGGTTTTTTTTTTCCCAATTTTCTCAGCTCGCCTCGAAGAATTTCATAGCGCGCAATATGCCAGCGCGTCATCTGCGAAAAGTGCTCAAAGAGATATCTGCGAAACAAGTTTGTGTGGCAATTTTGCCTCCGAGTACGTTAGACTGTGTTGTTGCTGCTACTGCTGCTGCTGCTGCAAGGGGTTGGTCCAAGTATGCTGTTAGGAAAAAGAAAAAAATTGTGTGCGGGGGATAAAATGAGGGCCCAGCGGCTATAATTTCATTAGCGGCAGCGGAGACAAATGAGTGAGCATTGCGAGACGCGCCGGCTGTCCGGAAGATTCCATGTCCCGTCGGAAACAACAAGAGTGTATATAACGAAAAGCGGGGATGACCTGAAGGGTCGCGATAGGGGGTTTTAGATATAGACACTCTTATACTCAGGGCCCTTGGGAACGACCTACATAAGTACTCGGAAAAATATGTGTGCCAGAGTGAAGTAAAATTAATTTTCACCGCGCCGTGTGCCCAAGATTATTCAGCTTCGACAAATTAAGAGACAAAACGACAAATACTCCCCTCTCTCTTGGTCAATTAATTAATACGCAGAATAAATAACCTGTGAATAATAAAAACGGAAAGACCCCCCTTGAAGAAGCTGTTTGCCGTAGTAATTATACCGTCGCGAGATATCGCAAGAAAAACATTAATACCAAACGACGTCGACAGTTCAAACAGAGGATCCTTATAATGGTGAGCGAACTTTCTGCTCAATGTCGCGTGCCTGTGCATCCCCATCTCTCCTCTTCACCCTTTTGCTGCACGATACTCTACTCCTGCCACTGAGACTTTAGGACTGCTGAGAAAGTCATTCATTTTTTTTTTATTTTTATTTTTTTTCGTCGGCGATTTTTCCCGCGAAGCCCGAGTGAGTGCTCTGTGTAAGGGGTGTGGGCTTTGTCCAATTAAACGTCCGGCTTTTTCAGCCACGCGCGAGACTGGCTTCGCATATTTCTGTCTGGAGAGTCTCGGGTTAGGGAGGGTGCAAAGAGGAAAAACTCGACGATTGCGGCCTGATGGGTGGCAGCGGCGGTGGTACACCCTCAAAACTCGCCTCGAGTATTTCGTCGTCGAATGTCCAACTTATTGCAATTAGCCCAATAATTTTTTCCCCCGTCGTTTGACGTCACCTCGGCGATGCGTCCTTAAAAAAAAATCTCTCGCCCCTCTTATTCTCAAGCTACAGAAATTGCTCGTGGAATTTTTCTCATTATCGCAAATGAAACATGAAACATGTGCCTCTCTCTCTCTCTCTCTCTCTCTCTCGGTGACTCGACTGTTTCGATTCTTTTTTTTCTCAGTGTGTTTGGTTGTTGCAGAGTGAAGAATTTTTTTCCGGGCTATCGATTGGCCTGATATAGAGATAGCAATTGATTCTCTAGTCTTATTAGCATAGTCAAAAGACGCGTCTACGACCCTCGCGTCATTCAACAACAGCCTGGGCTCGATGTCGCCGTACCGGCGCGCTAGATGTCGTCGGACGCGACGGACCGACGACAAAACTTTGCCGGATGTGCACAGCCGAGCGAGACGTCGAGACGCCCTTCTGCATTATCGAATTTTCCAACTTTATGCCCGACTAATCGAAACGGAAACTGTCCTTGTGCGTGGTAAACAATTTATTTAATACATTCCCCGTAAAGAAAAAGAGAAAAAAAAAAAACCCCTACCTAAAATTGTCTATTTTTTTATCAGAACATTTTGAACAAAGAGCAAAATTTCAATCATCTCGTGATGATTAAAATATAAAAATATCATGCGATTAAGAAATATTATGTCTAATATAGTTTTTAGGTATGTGGTTTATATTAAGCAAACAATGATTCAAACAGGAAGTTCATATCAGAGGAAACTCGAAGATGTTTGCGCTCGAGTGGTCGACAAAGTTGCTCATCAAAGCCTGTGTGTGCCTGGTTCGATATTGAAACCCTCGTATTTGACAATTTCTCGTGGTGTAAACTTCGGCAATGACAAAACTTGTTCTCATTTTTGTCATCACGCGAAGAAAATGGCCGGCTGAGTGGTTGGAGACTGGTGAAATGATGCCCAAAGGAATGAAACTCGTGAGGGAGAGTTTTGTCCATTGACTGAAGCGACCATTTGTGTGACAAACGAGAGACGTCACGGCTCGAGCCCCTAGTTTCTCAAACCACCTATACATATTACCCCGTATAACACGCTCTAGCCTGCCTTCCCCGTGTATGCATCGCGTTTAATCCATTGATTAATTCGCAGTGAGGTGGCGCGCGCGCGTCCTCTATGATTAGTCGTTCAGTTTTGGCTCTCGATCGTTAATCAATTTTCTTTGGCTGCGCTTGGACAAATGGCAATCAACATATCCCTTAAAATAGCCGGGCTATCGATTATAATTGCAGACCCCTGTCGCGCAAGCAAAAACTAAGTTTCAAGTCACGTTGTTCTGATGAGATCTAGAATTTCGCTAAACTTTTCACGGCAATTCGTCCTTTTAACGCCAGCACACAACGAATAAGTGGCATTCTCGTGATCTACACGCTTGCAAGCTCTATATATTCGTCAATTGATTCTTTCTCTCGCTGCACAAATGCATTCACATGGAAAAATGTTTACCAAACATTTTTCAAACTCTGTGGTTTTATCAATTTCCTGTTTTGTCTCGTGTGTGTCGCGTGACAAATATACAGTACTTGTTTACTCGCAATGTCATCGTGACTTTTAAAAAACTTTTACATCAAATATTCTATTTATATCGTGCATTGGTATCATATAAATTTACAAATTTAATCCACTACAATTATTTCAGAAACATTTACCTCAAAAAAATTTTTTGTCACCTTAGAGGAAAATTAAGATTTTTTTTTTTTATTAAAGAATATTCTTACTTGTAATACTTGTTAAAACTTTAGAAAATATTTTGTTTAAAAATATTTTTAGTAAACTAAGAATTATAATTATAGGGAGTGTGTCTAAAATTACGGCCAAGTCTCTGATGATGGAGTGTGTGTCACTTCCTGATAAGTCTCATTCTAAGAACGTGCACAACCTGATCATCAGTGGCTTAACGAGAGTAAGAGTCTTTGCGATTTGGCAATACATTTTCAAGAGTGATACGAGAATTAATCCCAAAATGTACACGCGAATAAATTGAAAGGGTTAAACAGAGGGTAGTAAATGCAGAGTACAGACAGATACAGTGTGCAGTATTAAGACTGTAAAAAAAAAGAAAAAAGAGTCCGTAGGGGGCGACAAAAGTCTGGCCTAATGTCGCGATATGTATGGAAGGCGTATTTGGCAGGAGTCGCGCACGGCGCCCCGTGGAATAGAAAATAGAGTAGCAGCTCGAGAGCGAGCGAGTGAGCAAGGAGGAAAAAAGTCGAGTCAGAGTCTGATTTACCGAGGCAATCGCTCTTTATTTCTCTCTAGGCGGCCCTCGAGCACCGTCTTCGATGGATATCGCCTTGTAATAGCCTTCCGTTACCTGAATATCCACGTGGAATTTATCGCGAGACGTGCGCGCAGTTGACGCGCGCGCGACTTGAATACACATTGTCGTGAGCTTATTGTTTTCTTCGATGTGATTTCATGGGTGTGTTAATGAGATAACAGCAAGTTGATTGCGATTAATGACATGCCCAACAATCTCACTCACTTATGAGTATATCGGCAATTAAATTTTTATAATTTAATTTCCAATCAGCCATTCATCCAATGCCATTATAACTTTTGATTTATCACCATGTCATGTCCTCCTCTTATTTTATATTTAATTACACACGCACAACATTTTTTAGTCTATTTTTTACTGGTAAAAAAAATTTTCTTTATATTTAAATTTATTTTCCTTTTGATTCTTGAGTGAAAATAATTTTTTTCTTTTATTTTTTTCTTTAAATGATGAAATTTGACGATGAAAAAATAGAAACAGTCAGCTGTACATAGCAGTTGGAGGATTATTTTTGTCCGTGATCGAGTATTAGGAAAGCCAGATGGGCGCCGCTTTTGTCAGCCCGATCATTATCTCCTAGCCAAAGAGACGAAAAAGTTATTATCTGATGCACTAATACTCTCTCGATCACTTCATTATTCGTCTTCATTATCGATCCTTTGCCTCTGCTGTTACGTGTTATTCACGTATATATGGAGGACGAAAAAATTGGGGAAATCTCGCAAACAAAGCCGAGCGTCGAAAAACGAATAAATTAACCCGGTATATAGCCAAGAGACAATAGATCTGGGCAAAAGAGAACAAATAATTCAATTTTTTTTTGAATGAAACTAATAACCAAAACTGCTGCTGGCTGTTCGGTTTCATTTTGAGGCGACGATCCAGCACAATACGATATTTCACCCCATACTGCCGTTAGAAAGACCCTGCTACTCTCTCTGCAGCCCCATATTTTCGTATGAAAAATACATGCCTGCAGATTGCACGTGTTATTCGTTGGCGAACATTATCCGGACTTAATTAAGGAATACACGGCTATAGTGCGGGTTTACTTGGATAAAAAATATAGATTGACGAAGAGTCTGTGTGAAAATAATGCGAAAGAGGGTGTACATGAACGGGAGAAGATCGAGACAGCGAGTAGTCATGATTACAGTGCCTTGTATTCAAATGGTCAGCCCGACCCACACCAATCTCACGGTTCCCGTGACGCAGCACCCTCAATATACCCTCGTCTAACGCCCCCCAACACTTCGTTCGACTTCTCTCTCATCAGGAAAGTCCGTCATGCAATATACAATGTATTATATACAATGCCGTGGCTCTCTGGGATCCTTCTGTCGGCTTTGCCACCGCGAATCTGCATGATGACTCTCCTTTCACTCGGAAAATTCTCAGAGTTGCGGTTACTCTGGAAAAAATCACCCTATATATCGATAATTTCTTGTGTACAAACACTGTCGGTTGTTTTTTTTTTTATTAAAAAATCGACTCCAATAAAAATTAAAAACACGTGCTCAAAAAAAAAAAAAAATCTTAAAATTGAAAATAATGAAGTATTTTTGGTCTTTAATTCATGTTTTCACATTTTAGTTGGAATGAAAAAAAAATTTTTTTTTTTCGAAATTTTCAAAGTGGGACCCCTTGAGAATTGGACAGTTTTTACGATTTTTTCGGTATTTCGCTGATAACTCGATAACTACGGGCGATATGAAAAAACTTTATCGAAGTAAAATGATTGAGAGTGCAATTATCTACAAAAAATGTTGAATAAAATTTTTTGTAACTTTTTTAGTTTTTGAGATATTATGGTTTTTTGAAAATACTTATTTTTCAAAAAATCTTGAAAATGAAGCGGAATATCAAAAAACTTTATTCTACATTTTTTACAGGAAATTAAATTCCCTATCACTTAGTTTATATAAAATTTTTCGTTATCTTGCTTAGTTAACGAGTTATCATTGAAAAATCATGAAAAATGTAAAAAATGGCCAATTTGCCAAGGGGGCACTTGAAAAAATTTCATGAAAAAAAAAATTTTTTTTTTCCGACATAAAACGTTGCAAAACTCATTGTTAAAGTTAATTTAACTCATATAAACAAAAAATAACGATTTTTGGCTTTTGTAACGCGATATCTTATTATTAATAAAAAAATTCAAATTCGAAAAAATCACAAAAAATTGAAGAAATTTAAAGCTATCTTATTTTTAACGTTTAACCAAAGTATTTCTAACTCTTTTTATTCAAAAAAATTATTTTTTAGATATTTATAGGAGAAAAAAAATTTTTTTTTTGACATCTTGACAGTAAAAGGGCAAATGGGTCTGCCATGATGTTTGGAGTTTTGTGAAGCGTGCAAAGACTAAGAGTGATCAAGAGAGAGAATTTTCGCTTTTACCGTGTTTATATAATTCATGGCGTCACTGTGTTTTGGTGTATGTTACACAAGAGAGAGAGAGAGAGAGAGAGAGAGAGGGGAAGAGTAAAGAGGGTTTGGTACGAGGGTAAAGAGTCGAACTAAATCATGCATTTTATTAGGCGAAACTTGCCCCACCGCTCGTTTGCACAAGAGTAGGTACTTATTTTTCTCATGAGGACACACCACGAGGCGAGGAGGAAGCAGCCTTTTTCAAATCGTTTTAGGTCACTCGTGTTTGCAGATCGCTTGCAAGTAAATAAGGATAAAATTCCCGGAATGTTATTCACAAGTAGAAAACTATCATCCCCATCGTTAAATCGCTTTGGCCCTTGATTCAGAACGTTAATTAAATATACCTAGAATTCCAACATAAAATACCCATCCCCTATTTACAACCATGAGTATACAAATTTTTCTACTCTCAAGCAAAAAAAAAAAATGTTTTTTTTTTTTTCAACCCTCCTCACGGATTGTAGGGCAGTCATAGCACTTGAATTTCATAATGCATACGCTTGACAAATAAAAATGGTGTAATAACATCGATATTGACTCTTATTTTACCTGCAACATTTTCCTGTTTTGCTCAAATATTTGTCGAGAAAATTGATACTGTTTATTCTGCGCAGAAAGGGTGAATAGAGAGTTTCATCGAGGGTTTCTATATACGAATTGTGGATACGAAAATCTAACGAGACGCCAATGGTTATGAAGGGGTGGTTTTTCATTGGCCAAAAACCCCCTTCTTTCCTCTTTATCTCCTTGCACAGATTTTAATATAAATTATAATCTATAATGTCGTTTCTTAATACCCTCAGACATGGCACGGCCTCCCTATCTACTTTTCCAACCCCTTTTAAATATATACGCCTGGCTCATTATTAGGGATTCCTCATTACGATTAATCATTTCACAGCCCAATTTCTTCTACCCACGATAATAAATATATCTAGAATTCTCTATCAATTTTCTGCATCAATTCAAAAGTCAATGCAAATAAAACGAATTTGAGGGTCGAGGTGATAAAAAACTATGCAGAGAATTACGTTATCATTGGGTCCGAGTATAGTCAAACTTGTGTTTCTTATCAGTGAGACTGTCGGTGTGGATTTTAGGGAAGATTTTCGAGTTTCTCCAGGGCTAGTCTTATACGGATAAGTTGAAAGATAGAGAGAAAAGCGATGGATTTATGTTTGTCGGACTGTGCAACCCCCTCTTAAATACGATGTATGTATATGTGTGGTGACGCGTCACCCTCCTGCACCCCTCTGACGTACTATTTACCCGCGTACACATCTCTCCCTCCCGTATTTACGTATACAAGCACATATATATGTCTGAATGTCCCGGGCGCTGCGTGTATTTCTCTGTTTGTCTTCTTATATCGCACTATCTTGACTCACAGGGGCTTGCGCGCAAGTACAGGGTGATGAAGAATAAAAAAAAAAAAATACCGGAGCGACACAAATACTTTGGCCTCGGGCGCGCACCCCTTCATTTCTTACACTGCATATATACAACTGGCAAAATTGAATCGTCATATAAAATGTATACATCAACTTGCTTTTTTATTTTTCTCTTTAATTTCCTCGTTTAATTATTTAGATACTTGGCAAAGTGTTTACGCGAGGGTGAACACCCTCAAGAAGGGGTTGAACGTCGGTTGGAGTAGTGAGAAAAAAATTCTTTATTTCCATTTATGAAAATATAACTTTTCAGAGCAATTGATTGAGAATTTTTGTGTGGAAAAAAAATTTTTTAGAGGGTAATTTTTTTTTTTTTGGTGATGCTTTTTATCGTGGAGATTGGATTATAGATCAATGAATTAACGAGGGTTTGGCGCACGCGGGGGTGTATTTATCACGCTCATGAACTTTTCCCACGGGCGATAATTCCTTAATTTTATGTGCTGTGCGCACAGGCGAAGGCGAGAACAATAAAATGCAATTTAATTCTCCAAACAATCAGTTATTAATTAAGAGAAAAATCGTAAAAGCTCGATTGACGGATCGTTACAATGTTTACGCTAGCGTATGATTGATGCAAATTGATCGCAATTATATGGCTGCGTCGGTGGGCCAATAAAAAAACACTACAACTTGACTAAAAGTCATTAAACTCGTTGTAGTGGGTGTAGTTATCGAATGTGATTTCATGGCTTCGCGGATTAAGGCAGTTTAGCGCCCAAACACCGCGACATAATAATAATCTAATAATTTTAATAAGATAATCTTTAAATTTTTTAAATTTTGTCCCTAAAATAATTTTTTAAAAATGCGTCTAACAACACAAAATAGTATATATTCTGATGACGAGAGACCTTTTGAAATTTGACTTATGTAAAATTGATGGGTAATGAAAGCTCGTTTACCAAGCCATCCAATTTATGACTAGCTCTCGAATTTTCATGGGTAACACATCAAAGTCCTCGGGAATACCGGCCAGTTGGCTGTTGATGCCTCTGACGAGCGCGAGAGCAAGGGAGAGCGAGGAAGCGAGAGGCTTCACGGACGGTAAAGCAACCACGAAGCGCGCGCGCGCGCGCGCTCGCCGTCTAACTATGTTAAAACTTTTAATATTAGTTTAGTCCATGGCCACGGTAGATTGAGACGTAATTCCAGGTAATACTTGGCCTATACAACCTACTGCGCCATCATCAGTGCGCACTAAAAGCTGCATGCATACATACAGTCAACTAAAATAATATAAAAAATATATAAAATAAAATGAAACGACACACGACACCTGTAGCAAATAATCCAGAGAGCGTATATGTGGGCTGCCATAAATATATATGAAAGAAATAACTTGAAACGCGTTTTGCCTCGTTGATTTCCAGCCCAAGCCCTACGCGATCTCCCTGCCTGCTCGCCTCCTCGCGCGTCTCGCCGTCGATGCGTGAGTACCTACACAGCCAGGAAAACTTTTACTCTCACTACTACCATCCTCTTTGCCGTCTACATCCACTCTCCTCTAATCTAACTCCTCACGTATACTCAGCTCGCCATCGCCAAGTCCTCTTCTCTCTCCACCTTCGCCTGGTCGCCACCACCACCGGCAGCACCCTCTCCTCCTCCACCTCCTTATCCTTTTCCTCGTGTGTCGGCTGCTGGTACGCGCGACCTCTCGGGGTTGTTCGTGGAAAATCGGGCCCTGTCGTGTCTCCAGCAGCGCGGACGAGCTCGCTCGCTCTACTCTGTTCTCGTCGTCGAGTTGGTGTTTTACGTTTCAAAGCGTTGCATAGTCATCGTCGCCTCTGCCAAATAGCCAGGGTGAGTAACACTTGATATTACCCTTTTTTACCTCTGTTTGCGTTGGCATCAATGCGCCTATCTTCCTCCGTGCCGCCAAGTTTCCAAGGTCCCGCCGCTGCCGTCGCCGCCAAGTTCCCGCAAGATCCTCTTAGACGAGGGGCTGTATACTCGCGGCCGGTCACGCTACCAAGAGGGGGTTACTAGAACTTTGTTCTTGTTCTTGCCAACAACTTTGAGTTGTGCCCCCTCCGCTGTAGCACACCATACAGACGTATCCCCATTGAGTAACCATCATCAGGTTGCTCTCATCAGTCGAGGCAGTAGTTTCACTCACGCTTTTTCCACGGCCACTTTGATGTTCTTCAGTCTGATCAAATTCTTCGGCCTAAAATCACGACAAGATCATAAAACACAAGTTGATGCGGTGAAAGAGACAGAGAGAGAGAGAGAGGAGAGAGTGAGGACGCGCGCAGGGAAACGATATGAAGAGGGGACTGGCGGGGGCGGATTGTTAGCCAAAGTTTAAACTTGCTTGTCGACTGGCGTTAACAAGGTTTGCCATGGGGTTGCTTCAGTAGTGTCTAGGTCTCGCGGTGTGCTACATCTCTCGTTGTGCTCACTTCATCACGTGTATAGTCTGCGAAAACTGAAAAAAAAAAGAAAGAAAACCAAAGTGATGTGATGGGTGAGAAAAAAAAAATAGTCCAAGTGATTAATTGTGCAGAGTGCATCTAAAAATAAATTGTCACAGTGTGTGATGCATGTATACATGGGGGGTTGAAAAAACAGGCGAGTAATTATCAAGCTAAACTAGGGAAAAACAGGGGGGTGGGTAAAAAACACCAGGTAAAATCCCTTATCTAGTAGCAATAAAATTGTCCATTAAGGGGGTTGCATCCCCGGCAGATGCAGTTGGCACGTGAGGGAGTGGATGGAAGGCGGTGCCTCTTGATTCTTATAGGGCGCCTGGTGATGACGAGAGGACGAACGAGAATGGCGGAGGAAGAGGATAAAGAAGAGGGTAAGAAGAGTCGAAAAAGAAGGTGGTAGATGTGGTGCTAGAGGGAGAGTGGTGTACAGAGGGTGTAGGAGAGAAAAGGCAAGAAGGTGGTAAAGCGCGAGTGGTGCTGCCCAGAGTAGAATGAGGGCGGGGGTGGTCCAATCAGCGGCGACTAGAGGGTGGTGCGCCGCCTTCTCCCACGATTTTCCTCCTTCATCTCCTCCTCATCTTCCTCCTGAAATTCTCCTCACTCTCCTACCGTCGTCGACGTCGCGTCGTGGCTGGCGGCTCTTTGGAGAACCACCCCTCTGCGCACCGTTCCCACGATTTTACCACCCCTCTTGGCAGCGAACCCCCCGCGCACCCAACCCCCGCGTGCGAGCTGTCCAAGACAAGTGCCCGCGGGATATTCTTCGCATGAGCCGAGATTGTTGCCCGGTATAACTCCTCACGAACGCCACAACTATACGTCCTCCATGCAGGCACTCTTTAAAGCCCATTGGATGAAAAAAACATCCAGTTATTATTACTGATACAGTCGTGCTCTAAATTATTCCATTGGCTTTTTATTCCATACTGTTATTTTTTTATCGTCGTGAAACACATGTTTTTTTTACTACATTTTGTGTTGGAATTTTTGGCTTTGGATTAGTAGTTTTTTTTTTACTTTCTATTCTGGTCCTGTGATTTTTTTTGGGCCACGTGTAAGACTGGAAAATCGTGGTGATTGTTGTGCTGAACAGCTGTGGAAAATAGGCGATTTGTAAGTAGAAAAAAATCAAGATTTTTAACAAAATTTATCCAAAAATAAATTTGGTAGAGAACTTTATAATTTCGTGTTGGAGGGTAAAATAATTTTTTTTTGTTGATATTTTAATGATTCTGGTTGTAAATAGATGGTATAAAAAAGTTGTATTTAAATATTTTTACCCCACGTACTCGTGGAGAAATATATCAGAGATAAATTTTATTATTTGTCAAAAACTAGGGAAACGGATGTGAAAATGTAAGAAGGGCCAAGCAAGCATGAGGGAACGACAATCTCGATTGTTGGATCGTCTTCTAGACCATTGATTTGCATGCTTGTTACCGTTGAAATATGCCGTCGGGATATCGTGTACAATAGCACCGAGCATCGAGATAGGGGTGCGAAAAGACGCGAAGCGGTCTGACCACATTGGGCTGTTACTACTGCGCGCGTCGCAGCGGCGCGAATTTTTCGACAGTGTCTTCGAACAATTATATCGAGTTGATTCGTTTACGATATTGTCTGAGAGGCTGCGAAGGCGACTGTCCGACTGTGCGTCACGTAGTTCGGCCAAATGGATAGAACGTGAAACTGAGGCGATGAGATTATCTCGGCCAATAAACTGAATGGTGCGGAATGAGGGCAATTATTGTGTCGCGCGTGTTGTCGCTACTGATTCACGTTGATTGAGACGCTATATTTTCCCCCAGCGAATATCTAGATCCAAAGGAAAAAAAAAGATATGATTAATGACATAAAAACGTGGGAATTTCGTGATGTGCAGGCAAACGTTTAGGAATGTTATAGTTGCAGTGTCATGTGAAGAAAGATTGTCCTAAGCAGTGTAAGGTCTTTGTTGTCTGCATGTGCTGTCACTCGTTCTGTCTCTTGGCATACATCAGGGTCCACTCGAGGTAAACTGGTTGCAATCACGCGAAATTTCATCGTCGTTGCACGCGATGAGAAAGCTTCATCAAACTCTAGCTTCAGTTTAACAATTAGAATTCATTGATATTGAGAAATATATTTGTGGGGGAAAAAAATAAAACAAAAATGTCCCGAGAAAAGTTTGTCCGCAGAGGCAAGTGTTTACGATCGTTTACTTGAGCTAAGAAGATAATGTAAACCCCAGTTCATTTTCTTATTTTTTACTATCCATCGCTGTAACTGTTATTACGATCTTCCTCTTGGTATTATACATCCACGATGGCCCTTAGTTCTAGCGTTCCTTCTCCCCCTAAACGCGCCAAATACGTGGTGCTCTGGGTGTGCGCGCGCGCGCGCGCTCAAAGACGCAAGGGAGAGAGACTGAAAAGTTTCTTGTGCAAAGTACCACGCGGACTGGCTCGAGGTTATGAAATTCTGATGGCTCATAAAATGTAAGAAAATTTACAGGCTTCGTTCAACGTTCTCTCTGTCTATCTGCCTCCTTTGCTTTAACCATCCCTCGCCCACCCTCTCGCTTCTATACTTTTTCTATCAGTGTTACAGGCACAAAGTTTCAAAACTTTCTCCAATCAATCATAATATCTCGGGGTTTTTAGCTAGGTTTTTTTTATAATATTTAGAAATTATCATTATTTTTTGGGTTTGAGTGCCCTTGAAATTCAAACACGTGCGTTCAAAGCAGCCTTTGTTATGATAACAATAGACTAGACTTTTTTTCTTAAAGATAAAATGTAGGAAATAATTTTTTTCATATGTTTAAGACTTGAAAAACTATAGAAACAATTTTAAGATAGTTTTTAATACTTGCCAATGAAATTGTATCTCGTGGTGAATTTGCCGGACTGATGAAACAGCTTTCTCCTTGAAGAAGCTGTGATTCGGGCACTCGATCTGACTTTCAGATTTTTCGTTTACAATACTTGGTTGAACTTGAAAATATCGTGGAATGACAGTTTATATTTTTTTGTGCATTTGTTACCTTGTAAAAAAAATTTGCAATGATGGATTTAACTCGTCTTCAGATGAACTGCACTGCAGGGATGATGAAAATTCGATTATCTGCTATTTATTCGACCATTATGCTATAAATTATAATTTTTATCCACTTTTTTTCTTGTAAAAACAATTAGTAGAAAAACGAGGCACGACTTAAAAATATACATAAATTTTTCGTATCGACGCCACATGTGTTGAGATAATTTTTTAATACAAAATTTTCTGGGTAATTGTTCTTTGTTGAAATTTTGAGAATGACAAAAATCTCGCAAACATTAGAAAAATTAGTTTTAAATTGTGACATTAAATAGCTTGTTGATTATAAATGATTAATTCAACATAAAGCATCAGGTACACTCGAAAATTGAAGGAACAAAGTAATGTCTTAAACTTGGAAAACTATTAGCAAATAATTGCAAGTTTGTATTTTATTGCTTTGACACGGAAATAAATCGTGTTGCTGGCAGTATTTATGTAAATTTATGCGGTTAAATTCGCATTGTATAATTGCGTAGAGTAAATTTAAATCGCCGGTAGTTTGAGACGAGCTTTAGGCTCGAGGAAAGATGACGCAACTCGGTCACGTACGGCCTCTCCCCTCCTCCCGCCAACTTTGCGCCTGCCGCAGTCTTTAAAGGGCCTTTAACACGTGTACGTCTAATCGTCGGTCCGTGACATATTTTGTGCATAAAATATCTATGAATAATTTACACTAATTAACAGATGGATTTTTCATACCGTGTATGCGCCCTCTCCCAAATCTCGCGCAGTGTTTTTTTCCTGCGTCGCAAAAAAAAAAATTCCAACGTGACCTTCGACGTGTTGTGAGCAATAAAGATTTCTTTTAATATATTATTATCGAGTTTTCCAACTAATAACTACGGCAAAAGGCTTTTATTGTCAAGATTAGTCAGTCGTACAATGACTTTCAGCGAGGTCAGACGTGTTCAAACGTGTTCAAACGTGTTCAAACGTGTTGCGTGATACGGTGAAATATTTGTGACCATGTATATGCAAGCGATTAAACAAATCATTCATATTTTTTGTGTTGCAAAATGATATATTAAACAATTCCGTGAGAAATTTTACATTGATAGTCATCGTAGAGTGGCTGAAAAAAATTATTTTCCACACGAAACTGCAGCGTAGCGTGGAAAATTGTTTCGCCCGGAGCAAAAACGATTAGATAGCGCACAGTTTTAAAAGAAGTAAACATCGTAGATACTTTGTATTTTGAAGCGCAGAAAAACTTTTTCGTGTCCGACCTTGATTTGTGTGCAAAAAGTCAAAAATTTAATTAAATCAATAATACCGTGAATAAAAATAAACGTTTAAACAAACCAAATAACAAAAAAAATTTTAATATTCATCGTAGTTACGTGACCTACGTCACAGAGAAAGTGCGTCCGAAAAGAAAGGTGAGGTCACGGATGATTACGTCACGCCGCGCGGGGGAAAAAAAAATTCAATGACATCACCGCGCGCCTAGAAAGAAGAAACAAAATTCGACGCGCAGAAAAAATTTTATGTTATAAGTACGTCGCCATAATGTGTCCAAGCCTATAAAAAAATGTTTTTTCAACTTATAAAAATAATTTTTAAACAATAAATGAGAAAAAATTAATGACACTTTGGTAATTAGATAGATAAGAAACGCCAGTTGAGTCGCGTCTCTCGTCGGATTCGGACGTCTTTCTCGGTCTCGCATGAAATATCACTCCGAATTTCGTTAAATAAAGTAAATATCGTGGTTGAAATATTTTTTTGAGACGTTAAAAGTTCGTTTAAGTGATTGACCTTGGTGATTTGTGTTTTTTTCGCGTTTTACAAGGTGAATATCGTGGAAAACTGAAGATAAAAAATTCTTTAAAGCAATTGTAGACATTAAAATGTGATTTTGGTGATAGTGCAGTGTGCTTGGGGTGTGTGAACGTCAAGGGCACTCATTTTTGGAGACATCATAGTGGATTTTGAACCCTTAAACAACTGAAAACAGGTTAATAATTTTTCTTAACCTACAAAATGGACGCGTAGATTATTTTTCTGTAATAGAAACTTATGAATCATAAAATTTAGCTCAGAATATCATAAAATATAGCGAGAATTGTGGTCAAATAATTTTTTTGCGACGTAGGGTTGATTCAAGCCAATGACCTTGGGGGTTTTAGATTATTTTCACGCGCTAAAAGGTGAATTAGATGAAAAATTGGCGTTAAAAAAATATTTTAACACGGTAGAGGACACTGAAACATGACCTTGGTGACAGTGTACATGAAGGACACTCGTCCTTGCCGGCAGAAGAGTTGATTTTCGACCGTTTTTCAGTTGAGAAAAGGTTAACAATTTTTCCTAGCCTACAAAAAGTACAAATAACATTTTTTTTCCACTAGAAATATGACAATTTGCTAGGAAAATCATAAAATAAAATAATTAAAATGGTTGAATAATTTTTTTACAAAGCAAAAAGTTGATTTTTGTTCTTTTCAAGCGTTAAATAAAATTTCTGCAAGCAAAGTGGATGATTTTCGACCTTTTCACAGCTTAAAATTGTTTAATAATTTCTTCTGACCTACAAAAAATACAAATAAAATTAGAAATAAATTTTGAAATGATAAGAAAAACAATTCTATCAAGTGAAAATGCAGAAATTGATGTGACGGAAGAAATTTAAAGTTGACGAGACGTTGTGAAAGGCCTGAGTACAAGTTGAAATGAGTTAGTGCAGGGTAAAATAGATGGAAAGAGGGGGTGAGAACGGATAAAGGAGAAGGGTTGACAGGAAGGATTCGTCCCGATATTTAATACAAAGCGCGTTGGTATATACTCGAGTTGCAGCCTTGGGACAATTTCATCTCACTTCTCTGCTCTGCATCTACCAAACTCTCTTTCAGGCTCTCGATTTTCCTTGGCTGTCGTATAGCCTCCCTGGGGGACTGCTAATTGTGAGCGACAGTCGCACAAGCTAACGCTACGTAGTTTTCAACGTCAACTCACATCGTGTAGACGAGTCATTTCATCGGTTCGCCCTGCTCACTCGTTTATTCTCTCATCATTAACCTTATTTTAAAAAAACTCATCTAAAAAATTCAATTTCACACTTTTGACACTGGTATTTTACCTTCATCTACACGTGTTGTCGACTTGGTGCTCACCAGCTCGCTATTTACGGGGTTACCACTGCCTAGGGTACTTAATTTTACTCAGCAAGGGGAAATGAAAGAGTGGATATATATAAGCGATATTTTAAGGTGAAAACCGATGGTTGTGTTGGTTGGCGATAGCACCAAGCTCTTTGCATAGTATGGCACACTCATTATAGTACTAGCAGCCACAGCGGTATCTCCAGATTCAGACGCGAGTGCCTGCAAAATACCCGAAGGATCCTCTGAGTGAGACGGAGAAACAACGACGACGACGACGACGACGAGAGGCTTTCCTTCGTATTTTCCTCGGCTGCCTCTTACAATTAAAATACTCTGGGGAGCCTTGGAGTTAACCAGTAGATAGACTGATAGACGTGAATAAAGTTAGAATAATAGAGGTTCCTCTAACTCGATAAAATTCAAGGGAAAAAAAAATATTTTTAGGATATTACAGCATGATTATTTGAAATAATGAATATTTTCATTGAAAATATCGAATAAATCGCGTGTATACATCGCTCAAGTTTTATTGCCCTCGCTGTGTGTTATATTAGCTCCAGAAAGGCGTTTGAGAATTAATTGATCGCGGGATAGAGTGGATAGCTCGCTGGGTAATACACCTCACATGGGGCCCTTTGATTACGCGAGGCTCAGTCGAGGTAATATCGGTACTAGTCTGTGCCAGTCGATGAGTCATTTCCACCCCCTAGCCACCTCATATTCTCACCATACTATTTACCTTTGAATTACTTTACGTACACACAATCTTGAGGGTTTTATCAAAGTCGAAAAAAAATTTTTTTAACCTTATCCAATGATTATTGATTGAATACTAATGTTTTTTTTTTCCTTTTTTTTTCTGTTTCAGGTAAGACGTTTTTCTATTCTTCTCATCATTATATGCGATTGCTGCTGTTGAGGACACGCAGTGAGTCTAATGGTTAATTTTGTATGTGTAAGGAGGGAGGGCAGGTTGATGAAAAAAATATTTGGTCACTGTAAGGATCAATTAGTAATTAGGAATCTGATATACGTGGAAGATTGCGAGTTGGACGGTGTTGTTTTGGTATTGCGTGGTTCTTGGTCGCGTGGACTTTTGCGACAGGCACGGCCTCGCGTGACCCGACGCCCCTTTTGCCCTTTTCTCCACCCTCTCTCTGAGACGGTTTTCGTTGCGCTGATGCACACGACTAGTGTGGTGTATAAAGGATGACAATTATACCTTACATCGGGTAATTGTCAGGTTGCAGCTAAACGGGGAGACCAGTGGTTCACGTTTAAAATTTACCATTGCAAGCTTTACCGTGAAATTGAGACTTTTTTTGTTTCTTTTTTTTATTACATCAAGTTTTAAAATATTTCTATTTTTTTTTTTTCCATTTTTATCAAGTCTTCTTAATTTTTTGATATTTCGATTTTGTAAATTTTTTTTTACAGCTTATTCATTTTTTTTTCTTTTTAACAAAACACTGTTGGTCATATTTTGGTTAGATTTTGAGGTTGAAAAAATTTTTTTTTTAATGCAGAAAATATTGAGAAAAAGGGGAAATGTTTTTTTTTAATGGTTTTTTAGTGTTGGATAGCGTGAAATTAATGTAATTACGGTTTAGTTGAATTTCATAAATGCAGAAACGAGGTGTAGGATCTCTTTATGCATGCATTGTGACAGCTCCACAACCCTCAGACTGCTTTGCACACTTGGTTTCCCACGTTTACCCCCGTGATACGACGTGTGTCAGGCGTAGGTTTGGACATGGGCTCACGAGGCCTTTTAGTCTCTCTCTTTCTCTCAACTTATCAGGGTATTCTTCACCGTCCATTTATGCCAGTCTCGATGTCATGTACTTTTACCACACTGCATCAAGCGCCTCATGTCTATGTACACTATACACAGCTTCGTTCAACTTTAGGACACAATTGAGGTGTCATTTTTTCTCACCTGGAGAAGCAGGCTGATCGAATTGTGAAATTGTCGTGGGTGGTGTCGTGCCATTTAAGTGGCGATCGCATGTCGACTAGAGAATTATGGTCGAGTGGATATAGGATTACAAGTCTATGGGGGGGGCTGTGAGCGCGTGTTGCAGAGGGAGGCTAGAGCTCAAGAGGGCACGAGACTTCACTACTGCTCGTTGCATGACGAATGCCGATTCGATAATTTGATATCACTGCAATTTATATCGAATCGTAAGTTTATCCTGCACGAAGTTTACTTTTTTTTTTCAACAACAACAAAAAAACATTATTTTAATTACATTTAATTTTTTTCTGTTATACATTTGATTCACTTATTTGTCATCGTTGTGGTTGAAAAAAAATAATATAAATTCAAGGGTATAATTCAAAGTTTTCATCGTCGTTGTTTGCAATTGATTATGCTCTAGTGCGTTTAAATTACAAGTTTGTACTGATCATTACAAAGCCATTGGTAATACGAGCAGAAAAGAGGGTTGATATTTTTCAGTACTAGGGTGATATCACCCCTCTAGGACTACTCGCTGGACGGATGGATCGGTCAAGAGTGTTGAATTATCAATGAGACTTTTGAAAATGCAGACGCTTTGCTTGTCAAACTTGTTAGTAATTTCTAGTGTATTTTTCAATTTTAATCGTATGTAGGGACAAAAAAAAAACATATTATTGTCTCTCTGCCAGGCAGACAAATAAAAATACTCGGTTTATTATTTTTTTTTTTAATCTAATTATCTACTTATTTCAATAGAATTCCATTTTTTTTCTTCTCATTTTTGGAGAAATTGATGATAAAATACTCGATTTTTTCTGTTTACTTATTTTTTTTTGCTCTCAAAATAAATAAAAAAATACAATAAGACGGAAAATAGGGTTAAAAGAGGATTATAAAATCCGAGAAATTGATTTTGAGTAATTTTTTGTCGAGTGGAAAAAATATATTTGGCGATAGAGTGATGTAGGGACAAAAGTGGCAAAAGGTCGAGCTGATACTTCTCGGTGTGTTCAATAGTCCACATTGCAGTCGATTTATTAGCCTCGATATCCGACAGTCTCGAGCCACAATATTGCCCGGATAAAATAAGCCATTAAGTCGCGGCGCGGGTGCTGCTGGAGTTGCGCAAAGACGCTTGCAGCCCTCCTACCCATATCTCTCCGCGACTTATTCGTCAGTGGGTGGTGGTGGCGGTGGTGAGGAGGAGATCTTGCCAGGCGGATAAAGAGAGACTGAGAGAGAGAGGGCCCCACGCGGGCTTACCCAACCGAAAGGAGATTGCACTAAGCTTTCAGATTTTACCCTCTTAGAGTAGACCAAGGATTATAAAACGCAAATACGTCTCTTGATTACCGTGGGATATATACAACGACTTATGCAAGCCTAAAACCTTGCGATTCAATCTCAATTAATAAAAAATACGACACTTAATAGCTCACCCCGAAAACCAAGAAAATTTTCCACTCTGTTCTTGAAAAAATATTTTTTTTATGTATTTAAAGAATTTTTTTGTTCAAAGTTTCCATTTTTTTTTTTTTGGGTTAGTTGGTGAGTTTGAGGTGAGAGTATATTTGGGAGGACAATATGAAAAGGATTTTGGATATCAGAAATTTGATATAATTTTGAGGGTTGATTTAAGATAGCCACTTTACAGGGATAAACTGTAGGAAGAGAACTTGAGCACTCGGGGAAGCCTCAAGCATCCTACGGAAGTCTGGTTCTAATTAAGCGGCCTTTCCCCCGCGCGTACCCATCTCCTTTAGTCACCTATCCTATCTCTCTCTCTGCCCCTCTCGAACACTAAGGCTACCTCCTTCACTCATCATCTTTCATATTCCCCGTCGACTTGTATTAATACGCGCACACGGATGATTTTCACTCGCGTGTTATCATATTCCCTGATTGTTATGTCTTGGCAATACCCGCAGTATATATGCATCATCAGGGGCCCACTCATCTCTTCAAATCACGGGCATAGTTTATATATATATGCTCAAGCCATATTGCAAGTAGCGCGCGTCTTCTGTTTCTTCATGCGGCTCCGTATAAGAGCTCCTCTTAATTAAATTCCACTCTTTCCTACTGCTCCCTCCCGCAACTCTCGCGTTTTTTTTTTTTGCTTGCCCCCACGTATTTTTGAGGTTTTCTCAACCGCGATTTAATTGCACGCGCCTGCGATGAAGGGGGACAATACCGCGCGCGGCAACAACAACAACAACTCGACGAGAGAAACGCAGTCGAAGAGTATCCTTAATTGGCGCATAATTATGTCAAGAATTTACAAGAACTTGTGGACTTTCTTGACAAGCAATTTTTTTTTTGCCATTGTTGTTTTTTATTTGAAAAAAAAAAAAAAAACAAACAAACTAGTTTTTTTTTTCCACTTGAGAATACTTTTAATTTAATTTTTGTGGTTTCACAAACTTGAAAAAAATTTCTTGTTTCCATCCATGACAATCGAATAAAAAATGATATAATTTATTGAGGGGTTGAGTGATTGGCAGTAGAGGACATGGAGTATCAAAATAAGAGTATACACACTATATAGTTGTGGCAACATTATCTCAAATTCAGGCTGTAATTACTTTGCTGGGCGGTGCTTTGGGCTTGATTTATAGTGTTCGCGCGATGCAGCTGCGTGGGTGTAAGTAATTAAAAATGTACCATCGCGTGGTACGGCCCGAGAAAGTCGTGGGGTAGCAGCTCGTGCTGTATAGACCCTCTTGCGTCGTTGAGAGAGAGAGAGGGGCCAAAGGGGGCGTCTGGCTTTGGAATATAACCAGCCACTCGGTGGTACCGTATTGTCCTTGGATAAAAATCTCTTGATTTTTATTCTCAGATGTATCTGATAGTAAATATTATTTTTTGCTGAATAGACAAACAAAATAATTCAGCTGTTTCAACACGTGATATCGAGCTGCAATGCGCTTATTCGTCTACTCTGGTTACCCCCAGGTTAATTGGCTATTCATGGTTAATTTAGTTGCGTCGATGTGCGGCTGAGAGGGTAAGGCGATAGGACAAGCGAAGCCCGGTGACCTCTGTTTGTGTTGTGCCCTTTTGCCCTGTACACCCTCAGTCTCACATTGAAATCTCCGTGTGTTTTTTCGGTCATTTTAGATGTTTAATTTTTTTTTTTGTTAAAAATCACGTTTAATTATCCTGCGCTTTTATGTATGTGGGCTTCGTGTATCTTGGGTGGATTTTCGCAATGGTCACGAACTCGCGATAATCACGCGAATAGCGAAACACTGGGTTCTATAAAACTATCTACGTGTATGTGTATGTACTTGCCAGACAGTCGGTATAAGCTATTCCACGTGCGTCAGTCGAGAAATGAACTTGGTTGTTGCTTATCCACTTTCGTACGTGTTCCCCTAAATACGATACTACTAGTGCTGCGCGCGGCCAACGAGAAAGTTATCAGTGGGCTCTTACGGATCGGATTCCATAACGAAAACTTTCTTGTCGTCTCGGCTCGATATTGCGCACGGAGCTTTCATTGTCTATATGCTCAAATAATCAAGCACTAACACGCGTACTTTCAGACGAAATATCTTCATCTTACACTCGTAGACACATTCAAAGGGCTTGTCATATGAAAATAAATAGAAAACATTTTTTTTTCTTGATTTTATATCAATTAAAAATTGCTGTAAATCATCTGTTGATTAATTTATGGAATGTTTAAAGTTGTAAAGTTGAATTAGTTGTTTTAAAAAATTTTTTCACGTCTAGAATTGTTGGGAAAAAAAAATGTAATAAGTGTATTTTAAATGTCCTATAGGGTAGGATTGATGATGTTAGGGTGTGTTTTATTATTCGTGTGATTGAAGGAATGTGTCGATTAGTGTGGAATTGGATGGTCAAAGGAAATATCTCGTGTGGCGGGTTAGTTGAGTAATCTAAATTAATGCCTTTCGTCGTGATTGAATGATGAGTCGAATTAACTGATGATTGAGGGCCTAGTCCAATGCAGAGGATATAGATGGAATCGAGTGGAGGAAAATGAGGATACTGAGAAGGGTATAGCTATCTATTTGTCGACATGAAGACAGAGTGGACGCAGCACATCAGGCTGAGGGTTAATGAAAATGTGAATGTGTCTCTCGTATTTCCGGAAGAATTTTAAATTCTCTCTCGAGTTGAGAAAAAAAAAAAAATTTTTTTTCTCGTTGTAATTTCCTCTTGATTGAAGTATCTAACGTTATTCCACTGGTATAATCAACTCTGTGTAAGCGCGAGGGGTGTGTTTTGTTATATTTTGTAGATCGGCACGTCGTAAAGGCGAAGAATGATGGAAAAAATATGAAATAAAAAAAGAAAACGTTGGCTGAGGAGGAAGATACGCGCTTTAGCTTGGACTCCGGTCGTGTTCTTTTCCCATTACCGAATGCAAATCGAGTCCTAATTTTAATTTTACGTGTATTAAAAACACCGGCATCACCTCAGCAGCTGACGGAGATGTCGAGCGAGGAGACGCGGCCGCAGGCTTTTGTACAGACGAAAACAGAGAGACAGGAAAATGAATAAGACAGAGATAGATAAAATTGTGGGCCTTTGTTGCAGGGGGGTAGTAGTAGTAGTAGTAGTATATAGGGATAGGGATTAGAGTAAAAGCGATTTTGCTTGTGCATGAGAAAGACGAGCTTGCGAGCTGAGCTAAGAAACGCGCACACTGGGTGAAAACCAAAGCCACGAAATTAGAATACAAACCCAGGAACCCATATGCCTTGAGATGAGACGAGGGAGTATAATTTACATACGCCTGAACGTCGAATTGTGGTAAGAGATGGTGAACAACTCGCTGAATTCACTCTCTTGTTCGTTGAAAATACTGTGTAATTGCTTTCCATCTAAATTTCGTCCAGAGATTGCGGAAAAAAAATTATCATTATTCAACGTAAAAAGCGAATAGGACGTGAATGATTTGTTTTTCTCATCGCATCGACTCTTTACTTGTACTATAGAGCCTCGTAGAGCTAATGGACGTGGCCAGTAATTACAGCACGACAACGATGGTGCATTTTACACACTGGTCGGCTGCTGCTTGCAGTGTTCACAAAGAAGCCCAACCTCTAACGGAAAGTTTCTTCGCGGAAAAGGGATGATGGCAGCAGTAGTGGTTACGTAGTAGAAGCCCTGACGACTGCAAAACTTTGTCGACCAGCTCTCTCTCTCTCTCTCTCTGGGCGCGCTTGTTTGGCTGGACTAACTCTCCCTGATGGAAGCCCAGTCAGCGCTCTATGTCGCCGCGTCTAGGACTCTCATACTGCTTTTACTTCTAACTCGTCGTCGTCGTCGTCGTCGTCATGTCGCCCACCTCCCGCAGCATTTCCCCTCGCACGGCTACTGCGCTTTCAGAGAGAGAGCGAGTTACTCACGAGGCATTCGCGCCGTCTCCAACGATAATTACCGTTGCGGCCGCTTTTGTCCAGCTCTGCTTACTGCCAACCGTGTCAAAGCTTTGTTCTCAGCTAACTAGTACCACTGTCAAATGTCATATTGACACATTCAATCACAATTTCTCAATAATTTCAATTGAAAATATTTTTATAATTTTTTTTTTTCATGATAAAACGCGACTGTTTGTTGGAATAAATGTGTTTTTTGGGGTTGAGTAGAGCTCTTGAAGGACATTGGTGTTTAATGGTACGTCAATGAAGAGTGAGGAGGGGTAAGAGAGTCGCAAAAGAGACGAGGCGTGTCTTCATCATCCAGCGGGCGATATGATCTTTTAATGGTCGCTTTGTGGGCTTCATCCATCGCTGAGATCTAAAGGCCAAGGATTGTCGGGTTGGTTGACGCGAGCGCGTTTCTACAAGCTGCAGAAGCAGCGTCTTCATCTCTGTGTTTTGGCCGCCCCCTTTTGCCACACACAAGGAGCAAGAGATGCGCATTTACTCAGTGCGAACGTGACTCTACTCTCTGTCTTCTCCTTTCCCTCGTTAACCGAGCGGAGAACGGACGTACGGGCCGGCTGTGTCGGTGCTTAATTTTCGCCTCTTCCCCTCTGTAATTACGCAGTCGAGCCAACGAGTTGGAGAAAGACAATACACACACACACACAGAGTGGAGCCATTGTGTGCCATCAGACAGGACACAGGCCAAAGTGACGCATCTACCATCTTCTGCATGCAATCCGCATGCCTTAGATCGTTGGCCAAGCCATCAGAGAGGGGCAGGTACATCTAGAATTGTGGAGAATCGATCAAGCCACATCGTCTTCTTCTACGGTCATGGGATCGTCCTTCTCGTGCGTCTGATGAGGCTCTATTCAACGAAGCTTGTCTCGCTGGCCGCAAGGGGTCTTCTTACTGGACTCTAAGTCTCTTGGGACATGGATTCGACCCTTTGCCATATAGTTTAACAAGTGAGTTTTGCATCGTTGGCCCTTTCTTGTCTCAATTACCGATCACAAGATTTTTTTACATCGATATACAAGTTGCTCGTCGTCGTTGTACACGTGAATTGGCTATTAGCGTAGTTTCAAACAGTGTGGCTCCTAATAGCGACCTGTTGGCCTCTCTCGTGCCCCTTCATTAGACCCTCCCTTGACTTTCTAATATCGAACTTCATTCAGATAGACAGACGATAGCTGAAAGGCATCATTAGGCGCGTCGATCGATATGCATTTAATTTGTAATTATGAGTTTATTTGTTGTTTTAATATTTCTTTATTTTTTTCGAGTTGTATTAAGGGATTTTAAATATAAAAGGATAAAAAATAGGGTTGGTGGGATAAAAAAAAACATTCAAAATGGGTCTGGGAAATTGGTGAGGTGTCTAGGAAGTAGCTCTCGGCTGCCTTTACAATACGTCCTCCAGCCCTTTCTCTTAACGTCCAAAGTTTTCAAAGTACGACGTTCAATGGGAGGGACTATGTATATACGACCCGCATCCTCATTCTCTTTAACGTTACCCTCGCATACACACATATATACACACAGTGAGTCGCTCTCCAACTCTGAAATAACTCTAGGATTCATTGCAAGGATTTTTCTTTTCGTCTTGTGCCTGGGAAAAAAAAAAAAAAATAGTAGATGACAATGCCAGAGAGAGGGTACAAAGTCTTGAGGGTAGGAATTCGCTTGAGTTACTCAAGCTCAACAATTGATTGTCTTTAGAGTGAAAGCAATGTTTTCTATAAGTGCTCGTGGAAAGTCTAAATAATCCCTGACAAATCATCAACCACAACGAGAACAAGATTTACTCGTTATTGTGTCTGTTGTGCTCCAATAAATCCATTTTACAGGTTTTTTTTTTCGTTTCTTCATTGCTCTCATCGTGATTTGGCTGATATGCCGTGGCGAAATCTTGCTGTGTCTTGTTCGTGCTTGGAAACACAGATCTAAGGGCTAGCAAGAGCTACAAAGTGAGAGAGTGTGTGTTGTGTGAGGGATGCCGGCCACGCTGAGGCGAATTTATGGGGCCGTAACAGCGACAAGTGGTTCACAAGTCGCCGGTGGCATCACCGTTTGGCGCCTCTACACCCCTTCTGTACAACCCTCCACAGCTACGTGGCCGCGTGAAACGAAATAAATTGGGTTTAGCGAGGTGACTCTCGACATTTACTTGTCGACTTGGATTTACTACTTTTTTTTTTTTTATCAAAATTATCTATTTAATCACACTTGTCAATATTAATAATTTTTTTATCAATTAAAAAAATATATTTATTGACTATTTATCGTTGGGAAAAAAATTCCAAGGGCCTTTTAAAAGGATAATTCAAGTCTAGTAGTTGTTTGTCTTGAAAATGTTGAACATATATCGTCGATAGATTGTGTCGGGAATTTGCGACAGTGGTTTACAGGCAGGGGTTTAAGAGAGAAAGAGCCTTATGAAAGGATCTCCCTCTCTTATTGACGACGACGAAGACGAGGACCCACGACGTCCAGGACAGTGGAACGATGTAGAGCCTCGGGTGGTAGGATGTACGATGGGATCGAGATGAGATTGTCCTTGCTCTCGCCCTATTCCACTACTACACACTCCTCCTTCACCATACCATCACCATCACCACCCTCGGAACAGTCGTTATCAAGGATCCTTTCTCGTGAACCCGAACGAAAATAATTATTACGACTAATTACACGCGACGTATATATGTGTGCTGGGGCTTTTAGTCAGGCGCTCTCTCTCTCTGTCTTCTATAGTGTATCAAGGAATAGACAGGCGAAGTGAACAAGAGGGGGCTCTCACAGATTTTGACGAAGCCAGCGGCGTGCATTTGATAGCGTTATCCCGTGAGTTACCCTATCCCTTGGATGGGCGGAATTCTCTGTCCTGGTGAGTTTAGACACGCGAGTGCCAACCACAAGACGGATATTAGTGGAGCGAAGGAAAGCACACGGGAGACGAGTTCACAAGCGAAATGTCGATCTTCGTGTATACGCGATTATAAAACTTTCTTGTTCAGGTATAGAATTGCTTATCATCTTCATGTGTGCATTAAAATATTTCATTTATTTTCTTGGTTTTTTTTTTTTTAATTCAAACAAAATTACATGATTCAAAAAATATTAATTGACATTTTTAAATGGTAATAATATTTTTTTTGTTATAAATTTTGATAAACATTTAAAATTAATGATTAGAAATTTTTTATTACCAGGTAAAATAAAATTCTTCTATTTTTTATGATTTTTTTCTGCTAATTTCAAGACATTGAAAACATTAATTGACATTTTTAAATGAATTTTTAAAGATATTTTGTATGTTGAAAAAAAAATTTTTTTTTATTATTTTTTTTTTTTTAGGGTTATATTGAGTACAGTTTATTAGTTAAATTTGTGACTTACGACAGTATTTATTTGGGCTGAATGGTTTCTAAGGGTTTTCTGCAAACTCATCGAAATGAGAAAAAACACACGGGTCATATAGTTGTAGATGTGAGTCGTAATCTTCTTCTATTGGTGCGCGAAATATATATATATGGCTATGTGAGGCGGTTTAAAAAAAATTTACTACCCTTAGTTTCCGTTTCTATGCGGGATGTTTACATACAAAGTTTTGCCAGTCGTTGCAACTGACCAATCACTGAAAAGCAAGATGGGGTGAAAATATAAAAAGATTTCTTCTTTACTTTTTTTTTTTTTTTCCTCACAAATGACAGTTCTAAAGCACCCTCTTTAGGGGGTTAAAAAAAATTTGTTTATCTCTGCCAAGAAGGCAATTGGGATTTCTCTCATTCTCTATTTATATTATAATTTGACTCGAATAATCGTTAAATTTGATAAATCCGTTAATTCCTATCGAATGAAAAAAAAAATCCAAATCGTTTTTTTCGTAGAAAAAAAATTTTTTTAGCTAGATATAAAGGAAATTATTGAGATGACGGTGAAATTATGAAGATTCCCAAGAGCCTGAAATGGCTTTGGCTATTCCAGCGAGCACTGTCTCATCAGAGGCAACTGGCTGAGTGAGTGGAGACTACACCGAGTCATTACTCGGACGGCAAACACACTTGGACCCTTGGTCATCCTGTCCCCAAAGCACCAGCATTTCGTCTCTTTCTCATCCCCTCTACCCACTACGGCTGATGGGGGGCAGCAACGTGTGTATATACCCTTCTGTATCGGTACGAGATTCGTATTTAAATGAGGCTCCATTAATCTGACAGTCTCTGGCGACCCAAAAGTTCCACCGCCGGACTCTGGTCAGCATCGTCAAGTTCAAAGAACCTTTTGAATATTCCACATAGACCAAGTTTCCATCTATTGTTAATCGAAAAAAAAAAAAAAAAACCGACAAAAAACCCTGATAGCAAATTGACTGATTTAAATCTGTTGATTTGTATGTTAGAACACTTGGAAATATTACAATAGAACAAGATTAAAGGGATCTCGGCATGTTTCCGGAGCTTTTGCTTGGCATTAGATCATTCAAGAGACAATGTCATGTGTGCTCACGCGTGTAGCAAAGCAGTGTGAGACTCGTTGTCGTCATTATGAGCGAGACAGAGGCTGCAAGTGAGTGGAGTTGAGGCAAAGGGACTGAGTATACACATGGAGAGATGACAGAGTCACTCGTTAGGCTGTCTAGTGAGGGTCCTTATGGCCGGTGCCAAGGGTGAGAACGTGCTTAGGCTTCAATCCATACTCTCGCTGCTTGTATACACTCTCTCTCACTCTTGAAAAGTTGTCTTTTTCTTTATCGTGACCAGTGGTCATTGTGTGTATGTGTGTGTGTGGTGAAAATCAGAGGTGAAAAGGCTCCTTATTATGGATAATTAGTGTAGTGATTTGATTTAATGTATTTGCCTCGCTTTGATTAGATTTTACATGCAGGCAATGTAACATGAGTTATTCCTGTAGCTAGTGAATTACTATACTACTACTGCTGCTAGAGAAGCTGTGCGATTAAGCCGCGACAGCATCCGTATAATGTGCCAGTGCTCGTAAACACACTTGAGCGCTTTCGTAGCAGCCGGAAGGGGTTGTCAAGAGAGAATGGGAAGGCTTGCAACTGGCTGGCGTGTGAGAGATACCGTTTAGAAGCAATAATATTGCCATGAGATAGAGAAAATGAATTTTACTCGTTTAGGCAATTAGAAATCTTTGTGTTTTAGTGTTATTGGGTTTCTTGATCACAGTTGGTGCAGGGACACAGTTGTGGTTATTTTGAGCTTGATAAATGATGTCATTGTCCCAAATGACTTGGCAATCACTCAGGGTATACACTTTTGCCTATAGCATCAGGTGACTTGGGACTAGTTCATCACTGTGTAATATATATATCTTCGCTCGTCCGCTCATACACGACTGATTGTTGTTTTTGGTGATGTATGCACGAGGTCGTGGCCGGTTTGGTAATCTTCTCTCACACGTTCTTCTTCCTTCCTTCCTTCCTTCATTCCCCCGCTGTCGTAAATGTCAAGTGAACGAGCGCTAGTCATGTTCCTCATGACTATGAATACATGAATTGTACAGCAGTGGATCTCTGTGAGCTCTCCTGAGGTGCGAGGTGTATATAGTCTCATGAATTGCCAAGAGGTGACTATATTCGTCGATATTTCTTGTGTTGCCATGGGACAGGATTTTTTAGAACGTTATTTACGGGGTTAAAAGTGTTGAATTTTTAATTAATTAGGTTTTTTTTGTTAGATTAATAATTTTTTATTTGAAATTATTTAAAAATATACTTGTTATAGTTTTTTTTTTAATTGAAAAAAAAAAAAAAACTCTTTTGGCTGACGAAAAGTCGACTTGTTCTACTTAAAAATGTTAAATTCAAGTTTTTGTTCAATTTTCGTGAAATATTCGATAAAATACAGTGGTTAATTTCTTTAAATTTATATTCCAAATTAATTTTTTAAACAATAAAAATAAAATAAGACATATTTAGGTGACAGCTGCTTTAATTATAGAGAAAAAAAATTGAATTGAATATTAGACTGGTGCGTAAATCCTTGGATAAAATTGTTTTGGCTATCATAAATTTTTCTTTCAAGTATTGGCAAAGAGAGACGTGTGTCCCTCGGGTAAAGTGTAAGCTAAAGCTCTCTCTCTCTCGAGGGGGGCTTAACGAGTATTGCTTCAAGTATTCACGTTTCTCAGGCAATATTACCAGGGTGGTAATGGAGTTAATTGTCGTAGGACTGGCCCAGAGGCTTATAAGTTGAAACACGAGGACCACCTGATACCAACAAATTACTCACAGGGCTTTGAGAATTTTTTTTTTCCCCTATACTTCACCGATCAGTCGACAAATGTGATAGCAACACGGTGGCATATTTTATGTCATGTTTTTTTTCGTCTCTCTCTCTCTCTCAAAGGATTATATAGCCGAGTGGTAAACGAGTGTAAAAGCACGAGCTTGAACTCTGACTACTCCCATCCTACTCTCTTTTAACCCCTTATCTACATATCAAAAAGGCAATCCGGGGAACTCGCTTATGTAAACGGTGTGGGTGGAGACACGGCGTGTCCCGATGAAAAGAATTTCGAGAGAGTGCTAATAAACCCCTCTCTCTTGAGAGCAGTGGCACGGGCTTGACGAGCCATTCGCAGGGGCTGAGTCTTTGCTCTTTCTCTTGCGCTTGCTCGCGTTCTCGTTTTCGTCGTCGTCGTTGCCGCTGCTACTGCTGCTGATGCTTCGACGCTCCAGACCGCGAGGATTAAGCCACGAAAATTTTAAGTCGGCTTACAGACTCACCTCTACTTCTGCTGTTGCTGCTTCTCTAATTTTATCATTAAAATTTTCAAACCGTTTTTAACACACATATATATATATATAAAGGCATTTTCACCACACCAATCATGTTCGCATGTGGTTTATATTGTTCCTTCAGCTTTCAATATATCGTCGTCAGAAAGGTCCTCAATTAAGATACCCAAAACCACCCACTCTCATGTTGGAAATTAGTTTTTAATTAAAAGTGGCGAACCACGGCCGACGTTAATTATTACCACACGTCTATATAACCTTGCTAGACAACGTCACAAGACCTTAAAAATATTAATTGACATTTTTAAATCATAATAAACTTTTTTTACAATATTATAAATTTTGATAAATATTCAATATTAAGGAAGAAAAAATTTTATTACCATGCAAAGCAAAATTTTTCGAGATAGAGATTAATTATTTATATTCAAAGGTTATTTTTTTTAGTGATTTAATAAAAAAAAAAAAAAATGATTTTTTAAGGTGTTCATGAAATTTTATAAAAATTTCCTCAAATCATAAATATGATTATTTTTAATTATTTTTTAATTACAAGACCTTATTAATTGACATTTCTTAATCATAATAAAATTTTTTTATTAATACACTTTGATAAATACTCAAAATTAACAATAAAAAATTTTTATTATGAGGTATAAGATAAAATTTATTGATAGAGGAATTGAGTATTTTATTTAAACGTAATTATTTTTATTGATTTAATGAAAAATAAATGATTTTTTAGGTTGTTTAAAAAATTTCATGAACATTTTTAGAAATCATAAATCTTATTTTTAATTATTGTTTTGTAATTGAAAGAACTTAAAGATATCAATTGACATTTTTTAAATGATAATAATTTTTTTATTATTATTAAACTTTGATAAATATATAAAATTCAAGGTTAAAATATTTTTATTATCAGGTAAAATAAAATTTTCTTGAGAGACAAATTAATTATTTTATTTAATGATTTTTCAAGGTATTTAAAAAAACTTTATAAAAATTTCCTAAAGTTATAAATATGATGATTTTTAATTGTTATATATATTCTAACCACAAGTAATTAAGTATTTTCACGAGATGATTTTCTCAACCACGTATTTCCCACGGCAATCATTAGCCCAGGCAACACGCACTGGTTGCTATCGCGCGACTCGTCCGTCTCTCGCTGGTTTGGCTTTAACTTATAGCCCCGGCAACCCGGGGCAACGCCGCGGTTTCGCCTCTTGTCCACCCGCTCAGTCTAGATATATACATATACATCTACTATAAATATATACAGCAGTAGACTGTGCAGAACCCCCTTCGTGCGCGCCTTGTGCCACGGCTAATGTCTTTTCTGTGTTGTCAGAGTCCCTCGACGACTCTTCGTCGCATTATCCTGTTTTGCCTCCTGCTGGACGTCGAATTATAACAGAGGATGACAGAAATCAGTCGACCAATGGTTTCTCTTGGTCTAAATCCACCTCATAATCCATCATGTTCACTATACACTCTTTTTTCACAACCTCAAATATTTTTACTTATATTTTTCTCTATTTATCATTGGATATAATATATTTCAAGGTTTATGCGTCACGATTAAATCTAATGAGAGCGTGATTTCCGTTACGGAAATCGCGAGTTATCCACGATAATTGGCTCGAGGTGGTAATACGATCGAAGGGAGGATATGTGTGTTGGCTTGGAGGAGACGTTGAGGCTGTCGGCATGACCGGGAGTATAAACAAATTACACGCGAATGGTTTCTTGGCGGTGATTAGCGGTAAACCTCGTTACGAAAGTTTCTCGCCAGTATAGCTTGCTTGCTATATTTTGGCGCTGGCTTCGCAGTTGCCATCATCAAATAAGACTTGTCCCTGTGAGGCGAAACCATTCAATGTCTTATTATTTTTTTTTTACTCGTAGAAAAATGTGAATTTATACAAGTGTGGAGAAACTTGTGGTCATTTAAAGCTCTTCGTATATATTAGGATGTATGCGCTTTGATGAATGAACTGAGAGTAGAGATGAAGTATATACTAAAAGCGAGTATAATATTCCTCGGGTTTTACTCTCGTCTTCTTTATGGGGCTTTTAGAATAATTCATAATCAAGAGAGGAACATCAAAAGGACAATTTTACGTACGATTTAGGAGAGAATTAGTGTTCATTTATCTTAGTGTATTTTTTAAACAATTTTGTAATTAATATTATTGATGAAAAAACAAATATTGGAATTTTATTTCTTTTAAAGGGTTATATTCAGTTGGAATTTCTTGGAAAATTTTCCTGATTGATTTTGGATTAATTGGAAAAATATAGATTTCTGAAAAAACGGCTGAACTGATCAATCGGAAATTTTGATAGAATCTTTTCAGATATATTCCTCAGGTATTTATCAAAGGAATAAGATTTTTAATAATTATTTCTATTTTTTTAAAATAATTTTTCATGAAAATATTATTTGTTATATAATCCCAACTTTTTTGGAGTGCGCTTAGAGGATCGATATTTTTATAAATTACTAGTTTCATTGTAAATTCAGGTATTTACACTGTAGACAACAATAGTTTTTATTTTTATAAGATAAAAGACATTTTTAGAAAACAGAATTCATAAACAAAAAAGGTTTTTCAGCCTTGCAACTGGATATAACCTATTAATTAAATTTTTATAGATTATACCTTATGGTTTAATCATTTTGTTTTTTATGTTCATTCAATCTTGAATGTTTGACTTGAGATCGAGGGTGAAATATCACGTGCAAAATACACGAAGGCTTAGTCAGAGCTTACCGGTGCTCGCGCGCGGTCCGAATGGTAACGAGTGTGAGGGGATGAGAATCCCAGACAACTCGAGAAGTACTTTAATATCCAACCAATCCCCTTGGCTTGCAACTCCCACTCGGACATAAACTATATATATCCATATAAAAAATATATCTATCACATATACACAACCACCATGTTAAATCGTAGAAAAAAACGACATACCGTGGGTATAGAATTATTTTCTAAATTCGATAAGACAGCCGGATATCCCATATATTTTTCATTGGCGGATGCTTAACGGTTTATCGCTTCCGACGTGTGAGGGTGGGTTAGAGAGTGTCCGGCGACATATTTCTCAGGGTGAAGAAGCTTGGGGACTGCGTGTGAGGGAAAAAAAGCAAAAAAAAAGAAGATCGAGGGACGTAAGCGCGTAAGGTGAGAAAAGCTGAAGCTGTCGGGCGTGTCAGTTGTCCAATGGAGCGAGCCAACCCCCATTACTGCGCTTTTTCGGGGGTTGGAGAAAATAATAAAAATGCCATTAGTGTTGCTGGCCGTTTGAGCGAGGGTATCTTTATATATGTGTATTGTCAACTGCTCGCTGATGATGAGTGAAATTTCGTTTTTTTTTTTTTCTTTTTTTCGTTGATAGAGCTCTATTAAACGAGTTATCGTGACGTAAACTTGCAGGAGCAAGTGAAGAGGCTACGAGGGATATATATTTTGAGAGAGGGTGTCTGAAGTCTGAAAGATAAGGTGGACCATGCTCAGCGGATATCCCCTTCCATCTTTGCCTAGATTATGGAATGGCACTTTAATTACACTAATGGGAGAACCAAATGTTAATTACGATTCGAAGTCTAAAAGAGAAACGATCTGAGGGGGGTGCAATGCAAAGGGGACCTCTGGCGAATGAGATTTCCGCGGCAGGATCTCGACTTCGTTTCTGGATTAGTATTATTTAATTGAAAATGCTGGCGTCAATGAGCTCTGGTATTTTCTTTTTTTTTTTTTTCAGCCCTGGATTTTCTCTATCGTTTGATTCGCAGTCGTTGGTGGCTATTAAAATACGTCAATTAGTACGTGTGCTTTGATGTGCAACTTGTCTGATAATATTTAAGCACTGTGCTCACAGCATGTATCGTGATAAAGGCATCTAACGATGTAACAGCTTCCGCTTTCAGGGCGTATAAACAAGCCATAACTGTTTTATGAAGGCCTGACGCCACTTGCGAGTCAATGTCATGTGGGGAAACCTCGTAATTCTACGACCAAATACTATTTTGTACGGCTTTTTCCTCTTTTTTGCACTTTTTCCCTTGGAGTCTTTATTATATGTTATGCTTTTATCCAGGTGAATTGTAGGTATTGATGATTTTTAGCAGTTTTTTTTGTTTTTGTTTCATTTAGCCTTTGATTTTTCCACACGGTCTTATATTCTACGGGAATAAAGGACCGTTCTCTGCTCTAGACTGAGTTTCAATTTAAAGTTCGACGAGCGTGTCAGGATATTTCAATGTGCAAAATACGTATATGCTAAACTTTTCACCCTCTCTCTGCTCTTTCGTCATTTGACTAACCCCACCCTGTGTGTGTGTGTGTCCAAGCCTATTTCTATACTGTGAGTTTACTTGTCGTCTTCGATATATATATTCGCGACATTTTGTCACACACCCCATCGACATTCTGGGCATACAACGCACCCGTGGACAACGGTCCTTGATACAAAAAAAAATCAGCAAGTCTGATATATAACAGAGGCAACTGTTCTTTATATATTCACAAATTTTCACCGAAAAAAAAAAGAAGTTTTTACATGTTAGATTTTTAATTTTGATTAACTATTTTTCAGTTTTATGCGGGTTTTAAATATTGAAAAATCACTTCAAAAGAAAAAACACAATTTTAATTATCGAAAAGTTTTTTGTTCATAATTATTTTTTTGCTTTAAGATTTTAAAGAAGTAGAAAAAAAATATTTTTTTTTTGTTTTATTGATCTTTGGTGAGGGTTTAGATTGCTCAGGAATATCGGGATAAATGAGAGAAAAGGGTGGAGGAAGGTATAAGAAAGTTTTGGGTTGAAGCGAGTCGACGGATTACGTTAGAGCCACGACCGCAGTGGCCGGATTTGAAAATCTTGGACTGGTATATAGAGAGAGGTCGGTAGGAGTTTAAGATGAGAGTGTGAGAAACGGGGTAGAGGCACGAGCGTGATTGATTTTGCATACGACACGGATTGGACGGGTTTGAGAAATTGGACTGCCTCGCTCGACTGCTCTCTGCCCGACCTCTCGACCCCCGCATCTCACACAGGCATCAGGGGGATGGTAGGGGGTAGCCATACTTTGCTTTCCAGAATTCTCCCGTTTGCCTTCCATCATACTCTCTATCCCTATCCCCCCAACGAGGAGGTATCTCTTTGCGTTTTCAGAATGCGCCCTGGCCTCGTATCTCATCGCACCGATATCGCAGGGGTCGCACGATTTGTGCTGCGAGCCTCGTCGACGTATTTACGAGCTTACGTCCAACTCTATATCTCATCCACTCGTTTTTTTCCTCTTTTTTTTTTACCCTCTCTCCAAGTGACCATAAACTAAGTCATACCGGAAAATGATCAATTAATTCGCCCTCTTGAAAATTGTCAAAAATTCTTCAAGACTCCGCGTTTTTTTTTTGTACAAAAAAAATTTTTTTTTTCATGCCCATCACGTGCCAACACGCACGAGTAAATTCCTCGCGACCATTCTATCTCTATATAGTTGTGTCTGCCATGGACTCTTGAGTATAAAATAAAAGGGCTGACATGTGAGAGAAAGAGGGTGGCAGTATACGGCGTCGTCGTCGTCGTCGTCGTCGTCGCGCCATCCTCGTGAGGGATGACTGAGCAAGTCGATTAAAGGCATATCTTCGTTCATAAATTTCAAGGGATATGGCCGTAAAACGTGGATTTTAAATAAATTGCTCGGTTAGCCACTGTCAAACTGTATTTTTATGTATATAAATTACCTATCAACCAATATATATACTTGAGAAGATATTCTCATTACAAATTTTTTTTTTAAGGTGATTTAAAATTTTTTTTAACACTAAATACATCGTATAAAAAAATCTTTAAAACTTTTTTTTCTTATACTAAAATCACAAATGGTGTTGTGTAAAATTAGCGTGGTGTTTTTAATCAAAATATCTTTGAAACTATGTGAGATAAGAAATTTTTCTTAAGAGATCTTTTTTATAGGAAATTTTATCAACTAGAAAAAAGGTCCCTATCAAAATTTACCCAACTTACAACCTTATCGAGATATTAAATAAAATAATACTCGTGAAATATATTAAAATGTTAAAATATAAAATAAATTTGAGATGAAAATTTACTATATATGGTTCAAACTATAGTTTGAAAATATTTTCTTATAAAAATAATTAATGTTGTTTAACTAATGAAAAAAAAAATGTATTTTTTCAGTTGTACCTGAGTAAAAATCGTCAAAGTCTAGCTGAGAATCTGCACGTGACTGTTTGCCGACCAGTGTGTTCAGACGTACGCCGACTAGGTGAGTAATAAATCATTTAATTGAAACTTCTGATATATAGATTTATATAAAATTTATATCCAAGTATATATATATATATATATACGGGAACAAAAGCCCGACGTTTCAATTAGGTCCCTTATTAGTTAGCGATAATAGGCCAGAGGGCAGTGAGCGTGCAGCAGGTCCCCTACGAGCTTTGCACTGCTTACTATGGGGCTAGGTCCATCGTCGGGGTTGTTTGCTTGCTTCGGTCCGGCTCTTACGTTATTACGGGCTGACTAGGCAGTCTCTCACGAAAGCAGAGGGAGGTGGTTGGTACGGAAACCGCGCGCTTATACTACCCGCCTTTGGGTCCACCTCCAGGACCTTTCTCAAACCCCTTTAGCACTAGTGCAAGTAAGTTTTGCTTGTGCAAATACACACGCGTGTGCAGAGAGATCGAGCGAGTGCCCTGGCCAAAGGAAAGCCAAGTGTGCACGTATATGTGTGAGAGAAGGGGACGAGTGACCTGTCGGCGTCGTTAGGTCGATTGATTTTCCCGCCCCGGCTAAGCACCAAGGTGGCAAAGTCTCCCGGACTGTCGCACAGCAGTTGGCCGTGGCTTGCCACAAAATGCTCCTCTCTCTCCTTCTCCTCCTCTTTCAATGTATATATACATTAGGCGTTGCCTGGGTGAGGACACGCCAAGGAGCTCTAGATGATGGAGAATCCGAGGTAACATCTTGTATTGTCACAGTGACCGCACTCGCGCGTTAATTTGCCTCCTCTGAATTATTTATTTCATTTCTCCTTCATTTTATCACGTGGCTATTTACCCGCATGATTGTTGAATTTTATTCTTGAATAAAAAAGGAAAAAAACTAGCATATATGACACTGATGGTGTTTCACGCACGAGTGAGTAACGTTTAGCGGATTCAACGTGCGTGCTGGCACTCTCGACCGCTGCTCTCGCGCGCTCTATATACGCCTCGTTTTTTTTTTTTCTCCCCTCTGAAAAATACTACTCTCTCTCTTTTGCCTGACACCTGTAGCTTCGCGCGCGTTCTACATACATACGTGTATGAGAGGTCCGTCGCGCGAATGTTAGGGGAAAGCCCGATAAAAATGAGGGTGTACCGGTGTGATCCTAAATAAAAAAAAAACGATATTGCCCTATGAAAATTGTTTTAGTGAAGTCAAGATTTGAATCTAATGGCTTGGAGAGAGATCCTCCGACCGGAAGTAACTGCTTGTAGAAAAGAATACTCGTTGGTATATGAAACGTCGTTGCTCTACAAGTGGTGGACTTTACGGGATTTAAGATTAATCCCCATAATTACCCCGATTTCTCGCACTCTCACCGTGATGTGCTATGGCCTCTTTCTTCCTCAAAAGCCCGGCCATTATCTTTTTACACGGTTAGACAAAAAAAAAACGCGTTGTAAAGATATTTAACAGATCATTGATATTCGCGTATCTATTAAAGCCAAAAACTTTCTTGCTGTTTTAAATCAAAATATCTTTTAAACTATTCAAGATAGCAATTTTTGTTAGGATACCATTTTTGTAGGAAATTTTATTAGTTGTAAAAAAGGTTCTTAGCAAAATTTATCTAACTCGCATCTATATCAAGATATTTGGCAGATAAAATGTTCTAAATTTTTTGACGATTCAATGATTTGGTTTTTGACATGTGATATTATATGTAGAGAAGTTGGGAATCATAATTTTTCTTCCGTTTCATTTCGTGCCTATCTATTCGTGATTTTTTGAATGGATTTTTTGGACAATGTGATGCTCGCCGAGCGGGACAAGTTTGCCTGATGATGGCCGGGCTGGTGCTGCTCCTGGGGTTCTCGATATCGTTGGTGAAATCGGGCGCCGGCCTGGACTTCCGTTTGACTACTGGACAATAAGAATCGATATCTTAATTAGCAGACAAGCGGGGGCAGTGGCGGAAGGGACACTGGGGAGGTTTCTGCAGCTGCTGCTCTCATTGGGAAAACTAACCGGAAACACGAGTCTGCCTTGGCGAGGACCTGCCTACGGAAATGCTATTCATACGCGTATCGAGCATTGCTATGCTAAATAAACAATGCTATATATTTTTAAAAAATATATTCATATCACGTGTCTAAAACAAAAAAGTTGGCGTAACGCCACAAAAAAATGTTCTTTTCACTTAATAACGATGCAATTTAGATTAATATTGTTAGAAACCTTTTTTGTAGCTGATAAAATTCTCTACAAAAAAGATCTCTTGAGAAAAATTTCTATTTGTAATAGTATTGAAGATATCTTTATAAAAGTCAAATAATTTTTTATGTATACTTTTTTCACTTTAACCGTATATATTTTTAATTTTTCTTAAATCTTTTATCTGCAAAATTTAATTGCCATTTGAAATCACACTTTGGAAATAAAGTTTACAGCATTAAAGACTTGAAATCCTCGCAGTAGAAATTCAAGGTTTGCTTTGGCTGATGTGTTGGCTGTATGTGTGTGTGTGTCTATAATCCAACGATATGTGCACGGATAAACTGCGATGATACTTTGCCCGAGGTCTGTGTACGCCTCGTAATTGCTGTATTATAATATAACTACTTGAAATGTTATTGGGTAAATTGCTAGCAAGAGTTTATCGATATTTTCGGCTGTGTAAAATCTTACAAATCTCTCTGTAAACCATTAAAATATCTCAAAACGGTCAAGTACAGAGAATAGCAAGTGGAGAGGTTGAAGGATATCTCTTTGGTCGCGTTGTGCAATGCGCGGTGATGCTATACTGAGAGTGATGTCAGTCTCCCTAGTCTTTCACCACCTCCTCATCCACCACGCATATCGTTTGTTGGTTTTGCGGTTTACCATTAGCGCTGCACTCATCCAACCTCAGACCTCCTCTTTGCCATCCTCTCCAGGGAAAACGCCGTTTTCCAACGTGCCCCCTCATCTACTCATGCCGGCCCGGGCAAAGCCCGACTAGTGCAAACCACTTGCTTCAACGTCTTCTTCCTCTACGCGCGATATTTCTCTTGCTCTAGCCGCGTGAGTTGAAATCAAATCGTGCACCCGTGCCGTTAGTGTATATGAGTCCCTTCTCTCCTCTCAGCTAATTCCTAGCTCTGGTGAATATTACTCCCAAGAGCCCTCTGCGAATTGGCACAAAGTTTTCCTACTCCCGCGCACCGCGACACCATAAAATAATTCACACGTTTTATTTATTTATTTTTTTCTTCCGTGTTCTAAGTCATGGTTTTTTTTTTGGTGGGCGAGGGTTTTAAATAAGCCTGGTTTAAGGATGAGAGGGGGTTTTTTTTCTTGTACAATGTCGCAGAATAATTTGGATAAGTCCCTGGAGTAAAATCCAACGACGAAAAGTCGTCTTTTCTCTTGGCAAGTGGCCGCTGCCATGTCTCTCTCTCTCTCTCTCTCTCTCTCTCTCTCTCTTGGTTGGACAAGCGCGTCGAGATTTGCCGTAGACGCGACACCTCGACGAGCTACAACCCTCGTTTTTACCCCCTTTCACTCTTTAACTCTCTTTCTCTTGGGTTTACTGCTGTGTGTGAGCAAGAAGAGGATGAGGTTACTTGGTTCCGCGTGAAAAAGAGACGATATTCACCGTGGAATTGGCTTGACTGCGAGAGAAGAGTGCTAGTATTCACTCCCCTTTCGAGCTGTCTCTCTTTCTCTCGCCTTGGCGCGCCCTCACGTTTACCCGCGTACAGTAGTCTCTCTTTTGGCTTCTTCGCGCGCGCCCTGCACCGCGACGCGACGAGCCCTTTCTTTCGTTTCGCAAGACAATGATATCGCGCGCGCAGGAAGAGAGTAGAGAAAAGCCCGACGCTTTACAACCCCCAACGGACTCTACCGCTAACCGCCACACAAAATTAATATCATAAATAACCCTGTAAAAATCCTACCTACTGCCACACCACCATTGCGCCAGACGAGTATAGTTATACTCTGAGGAATAACTGTGCAACTTGCAAAATCAAGTTTACACTCATCCAGATATAATAAGTATTATAATCTCTATTTAAAAATTATTTGTATTGTGGGAAAAAAAAATTTAGATAATTTTTTTTTAAACTGAAAATTTTATATTTTATTTGAAAAATGATTTTATTATTTTTTCATCGCAATTGCTGGGAAATTATATTTTTTTGAGTTTGATTAATTTAATTTTTTATTAAAATAAGCAGAATTTTTTTTAAGCCTTGAGTTATCGTAGTAATAAAAAAGGGTATTTTTTGTTTCTGATTTTGATTTTTTCGATAAAAATTCTGGTTTTATAAGCAGTTAAAAAATCTAAAATTTCAGTTTAATGTTTAAATTATGTCTAAATAATTTTAATGAATCGATTTTTCTATATATTCTTTATTTTTATAGGAAATTTAATACGTAAATAATTTTATTTTACTGAATATTGTGTGTGAAATTTCTATATGAAAAAATTCCATGACCGTGCATTGATGTCCTAAAATTTGCGCAACGGTAGAAAGAGTATAGTTAATCAAGACAAGACAGTATAGTTAGATCTAGGTTAATGGGTCAGAAACTATTGCTCGACGCATTTCCAAGCCATCAAGCTCCGACCGCGAGTCAAATTGGGCCTCAATCGAGGTAAATGGCTCGAAAACAAACTGTCATATCTATACTAAGAGGGTTATAAAAAAAAATTAATAAATACATACATATCCAACTATCGAGCCCTATTCCACCATAACAAAAATTCATAAATACATCTATATAACCTCACCGGCAAAAAAAGCGAAAAAAAAATTGATTGAAATCATAAATATCCCTCGATATCGACTCGATTTTCAAGGGTGTGCGGCATAAGGCGTAGCAAGACACGATATTTCTCGTTCTTGCTGCTGTATATCGATGTGAGCTCAAGGATTTTATTTTGTAGCCAGGTTTTTCAGTTCGGGGGGGTTAAAAAAGATGCGGGACAGTCACTTCTCCGGGGACTTTAGTGGCCTCGTAAAACGCGAGTACATAAACGAACTCAGTCAATAAGCAGTCGCGGCACCAACAGCAGCAAGGCGAGACTTTACCGAGTGAACTTTTCATGGCGGATGGAGTTACGGCTTATTAAAAAAACCTGTGGGGGTGAATAAAGAATAAAAAAAAAGTGTCGTAGAAGATGAAATGATATGCTAATGAACTCTATACTACACAAAATTGTATGTACAGAATTTCACGAATTTTGATGACGTATCACGGTCAATCTGCGCGTCAGATGCCAAGTAGTGAATTTTCGAGATATCTACTGTTATAAGAGGGGGTGAGTGAGATAACCGTCGTATACCGCAGAATAGGATGAATAATGAAGTAACTCGCGCCTTGGCCGGAAGGGCAAAAGGAAACCAGCAGCTCCCGGCGAGCTTCCACCGAGATTAGTCTTGAATTATGGCGTTAAGATCGCGTCTAATTGTATCAGTCCACCCTGCTATCTATCCATCTGTGCTCTTCCATGAAGCTAACTCGCTTATTTCACCCGTGCGCCATATCCTCTAACCTCACTGCTGGCAAACCTCCTTTTGCCTCTTCCACGCCATTGACCTGGACCTTAAATGTTGTCGACCAGTCTGTGTAGATTTGCTTAATCTCTTCGACCCTATAAGCGCGCCGTCAGGACTTGGCTTTATCTCGAGATAGAGGGAGAGAGAGTGCCTTGATACTTGGGCCCCCCTTGGGTGCATGATAAAAGGAACTGTATAAACGGACAGCCATTACGCAGACATCTAGAATAATCACCCAATGGCAGTAGTAATCAACATGCATGATTATAGGTCTTGAATCACCCTCGAGTATTATCCCTCTGATGGCCTCATATGTGTGATTACAAGCTACATCACCGTATATATACAGAGTCTAATTAAAAAACTTTTATTTTAGTATTACGGATTTTTTTTTTTCATTGATTGACGATGATTTTTTTTAATAGTTGGATTTATACGTTAATTTAAGATTCTTTTATTTAGTTTAAAATATGGTTTGAAAAGTTTTGAAACAATTGTTTTTAGTATAATTTATAGAGATATATTTTTGAATTACATTAGAGATTGAAATTTATAGTTTTCTTGTGTATTTGATATTTGAACAATTGTTGAAGGGACTTTTATAATTTTTTTTTTATGTGAAAAGTTTATTTAAATGAGAATTTTTGCAAAAAATTGCTTAAAGATGTTTAATAAATACATTTAGCGATGTTTGATTGAGTAAAGAAAAAAATTTTTTTTCCGTCAAATTTTCGACAGGGGTACCCCCTTGGATATCGTGAGTTTTTTAGTTTTTTGCTGATAACTCGGTAACTAAGCGAGGTAGTAGGAAATATTATTCAACCTAAATGATTGGCAATTTAATTACCTACAAAAAATGTAAGATAAAATTTTTTGATATTTCAACTAGTTTTTGAGATATTTTGAAAAATATAAATTTTCAAAAATCGATTATATCTCAAAAACTACGAGAGATACAAAAAAATTTATCCAACGTTTTTTGTAGATTATTGCACCCTGAATCATTTAATTCCCATAACATTTTTCGTTATCTCGCTTGGTTACAGAGTTATCATGAAAAAACCGAAAAAATCACAAAAATTTCAAGATTTCAACGGGAAATTGACAAAAAAAATTTTTTTATTTTTTTTAGCGTCTAACGCTTCAAAACTTATTTCAGGAGTATATTGAAGTTTTTTTGAAAGTAATTTAATTTTATTTCTTATGAAATTGAATTTTTTCGTGTGAAAGAAAAATTAAATTTTTCATAAAATTAGTTAAATTGTTCATGTCTCTGTACACAGGCATCTGGTAAATTTCTTCATAGCGTGATAGCACCACGAGAGCATCACACGAGTGGTAGAGACCGTGTATTTGAGGTTACGTTAAGCAAGTTAGCACAACCCCACTGCGTATCACGTTAAATTATGCTCACTGCCTCCTGCTCGTGCTTGCCACACACGTTGTTCATTACATTTCCCATCACTTGTGTGTCATCATTTATATTTTATAATTTTCTATATGACACCATACATAAAAACTAATCACCACTAATTTACAAAATTGCTCTTTACTGTATTTAACGATTTGGAAATCCATTGAAATGTCGTCTCACTCTCTCTTGATAGTATGCGCGATATGGCAAAAAGGGGCAGAATATACCCGAGAAATTCTACTCGCAGGGTTGGGACACATCAGACGTACGTGTATTTGCTTTTATTTAAATTGTAAGTTAGAGGACGCGACTTTTCGAAGTCTCTGACGAAAAAAAAAACCGGGCTTTTAGCGAATGGAAAAAAATGTTTGTGCTAAATGGTTCGATCTCATATGGAAATGAGTAGCAAGTTATTTGACTTTGACGTTTTTCTTACCCTCGCTTTTTTTTCTTACTTTATACTCTTTCGCATACGAGAGTCCAATATGCGAGATGTCACTATACTCAGACAGCAGGAAATGATCGTAACTTTCAATTACTCTCAAAAATTCATTCCAAACTTAATTTAAATAAAAATTTCTAATCCTAAAAATTTTTTTTATAGCTTTATTTTTTTTTAGCATGAAAAAACTGAAATATAAATAAAATTATAATTAAATAAATATTTTTTGCTAGAAAAAAAAAATTATAATAATAAAATACATAGAGAAAAAAAAGTTAAGAGTGGAAAATAATGCTCAGGGGATTGTGTTGCATCCGTTGCATTGAGGTGTCTGGCTGCCGGAAAAGTTACCCACTAATGCCAAGCCACATACTGATACATGGCGGGCTCTGTACAGTGTTTCGTCGTCGTCGCGTTGAGCTTTTGAAACCATCAGCGAGAGAGAGAGAGGGATGTATAGGGGGTAGGGGGCACGAGAGAGTGGGGTTACGAGAGGTCCACATTTGCATACTCGTCAGCTGTGCTTCCTTCAACTTTTCCGCGACACCCCTGTCCCCTTTTACTCCACGACATCCCTCATCCTCACCCGATGTCGACACCTATATATATCTATACACATCCACCCCCTTCCCCCTAATGTACGCCTGCCTGCTCTGCACGTCAGAGATCCGAGAAAAGCAGTCGTGTATTTCTGGTCGCGATTCATAATTGCAAATTTCCTCAAGCTTATTTATATGCGGCCGGTTTGCACGCCCCTTTTCACTCGCCCCGCCAACTCGACAATTCAACTCTTTATTATTTTATTTTTTAATAATAGATTAAATACTAAAAATTATCCTCGTGGAAATTTTAATCTTTTTTAGTTTTTTGCTGATAACTCAGTGAATAAGTGAGATAGAAAAATTTTATGGAAACTAAATGATAGAGAATTAAATTTCTTACAAAAAATCTAGAATTAATTTTTCTGATATTTTTGTTTATTTTTGTATTATAGCGCAAAAAAAAAAATTTATTTTTCAGATTTTTTTTCCTTACTTGAATTGCTTATACATTTTCACTTTGTCACACGTGTCGTATGCGAAGTACTAAAGCTCTTCTCACACTCGTCGCCGTATTCTTTTCTCATACGCGATCCCTCGGTAAATTTTTTTTTTTTTTCAACCCCTCCTGCAATTTTTCGCGTGAAGAAATGGAGATACGATGATGCGCCCAGTTATGCATTATGTATATATGGGCGAGAGGTGAAAGCCATAAGTATATTTTTTTTCCTCCTCGTATTTAGGGGTGTGATAAAATGTGTGTATATGATGACTAACTGAAAAACAATTGAAAACTTTTGATAATAAAATCAGTGCGTTTAATAAAGAATTGTGGCGATGTTTTTTTCGTGTTTATGCAAATGCGAATTTCACTCGCATTTTCATATGGACCTGTGTAGGTGTGTGATGATGTCAGTAGTTTGTACTGTAATCATGTTTGTTTTATGGCCCGTTACGTCGCCAGATACTTTACCTAATTGTATAATTGCTTCCAAGCAAACTGGCGTCACGACGCCCACGTCCGGCCTGATTCGTTTTCTCGTGGGGGATAGCGAAAAAAAAAAAAATTAAAGGGGTTGCGCTTTCGTGATGCTTAGGGGTTTTAAAATGTCCTCGTTAATGCGCGCACACCGACCTTTACTCTCTTTCTCTCACTCTGACTTTTAATTCAGTCTCCGCTAATTGTACGCGTTTTAATTTACGAAAAGCCGACAACGAGCGTGCCACTGTTCTTCATTAACCTCCCCACTTTTCATTTTAGGTTTGACGATTTTTTTTTTTCTCTCAGAGAAACAACGCGGTTTTTGTTAGTCTGCCAAAAATGTTGATTAATGAATTTTTTTCGGTTGGAATTATGATTTTTTATTTATTTATTTATTTTTCTCTTTTGTGTGTGTGTGTGTGTACATCGAGTAATCTTGCAGTTGTGCTTGTTAGAAAATTCTTGTGAATATAAAGAGTTGGATTATTAAAGAAGTTGGACGGTGACTATATAACAAAAAGTTTAAGGTGTTGAGAGAGGGACAGGGAAATAACGAGACAGAGTCACACAACAAGGGAAAAGTTGAGAAGTGAAAAAGCACTGCACACTCATTTCTCTGTATTGTTAATTTTTTTTCTTATTATTATTATTATTTTTGTTTTTTTGCAAGTTTTTAATGCTATAAAAAAATTTCGTCGATTTCATTGCCGACAACTTTTGACAAATTAAATTGGCAGGGTTATTATATTTAATGTTTTTTTATCGTAATGATGAGTTTTCAGATTGAAAACTTTTAGATAAGTGAATAAGTGCCAATTTTTTAAATTTTAAAAGAACTTTTATATTTTTTTTTGCGTAGAAAGATGAATTAAATGAGAATTCTTGGAAAAAAAAATGCTTAAAGATGTTTAATAAATAAATTTAGCGATGTTTGATTGAGTAAAGAAAAAATTTTTGTTTCCGTCAAATTTTCGACAGGGGTACCCCTTGGATATCGTGAGTTTTTGAGTTTTTTGCTGATAACTAGGTAACTAAGTGAGATAGCGAAAAATGTTATTTAACTTCAATGATTGGCAATTTAATTACCTACAAAAAATGTGAAATAAACTTTTTTGATATTTCAAGTAGTTTTCGAGATATTTTGAAAAATTAAAATTTTCAAAAATCGATTATATCTCAAAAACTGCGAGAGATATGAGAAAGTTTATTTGACATTTTTTGGAGATTATTGCAACCCAAATCATTTACTTTCAGCAACATTTTTCGTTATCTCGCTTAGTTACCGAGTTATCACAAAAAAACCAAAAAAATCACGAAAATAACGAGATTTCACACCTCTTTGAGAAGCACAAAAAAAAAAAATTTTTTTTTTCAGCTTTGAACGTCTCAAAACTTTTTCAAGATACATAGTAGACATTTTTATTGAAAATATTATTGTTACTTTTATTAAATTTCATATACTAAATAGTGCAAAAAATTTTTTTTTCCGGATAGTGACATATTACGTTGTATTCAAGTGTTTTTCTTGCTTTAAACATTTAGTAAAAGTTAATTAAACTCTATAGAACTATTTTAATTAATAAACAACTTTATTTCAAAAATTTATATCGAATGATGAATAATTTAAAATTAAATTCTAACTCTTAAAGAAAATTATTCTCATATTTTTGTATTTAATTAAGTAACAAATTACAATAATAAAATTAAATGGTTAATTTTCAATTAATTCATCCTTTCAACAATCTTATTCTTTTCTTTTAATTTTTGTTTTATTAAAATTAAAACTGTACTGAGAAAAAGCACTCTGTGTGAATGACGAAACATGATTAGCATAACGATACTAATTAAAATACAAATGAAGACTTTTAAGATATTTTTTTTTTTTTTTCGTGGAAGACTCATTATCACACTGGTCTGTCTCAAGCGTTCCTTCTTCCATTACTTAAAAGAATAAGACACCCTTTTTCTGGTATTTAATTATATTCAGTCATGACGTAAAATAAAAAAAATATATAAGAGTCTGTGACTGAAGGATAAAAAAAAACATTATAAACTTATTGTCTGCGACTAAGCAGACTATTACCACTTGCTGAAAAAATTCGCAAAAAATCGGAAACAATAAATAACTCTCTCGGTCGAACAACAATGACAACGAAGAGTGGCTTATTTCTGAGGGTAGGTGGGGGGTCAATCTCGAGTCGGTGAATCGAAGCGAATCGCGTTACTCTACGGACGATTGGCCCTTACGAGGGGGTGGTTTTCTATGTTTATTTCCTTTCCTTCACTAGGCACTTTTTTTTTTCGTTTCTTACATTTCTATATATAACACAATGCACAAAAACGCGACAGGGTTTTGTGGATCAGTGGATATCTATGGCGAATAGATACACCCCTGTAAAGTATTCTATTTTCTCCGGTAATCCGTGGTTCATGGGTGACACTAGCTATTTCAACGTCCTCCGTGCCCCAAAGTCGATGCCATAAATGCCGTTAGCTCAACCCCCACGTTCTTTTATGTGCGCCTATGCCAATTCCATCCGATTTGTTGGATTATTTTTTTAGTAGAAAAGTATAAAACAATTCGACGGGTATTTTTTTTTTACAGTGATTGTGGATTATTTATCTCGCTTGTCTAGATTACAAGTTGGCTCTTCTCTTATAGAGGAATTGTATGTATTGGGGGTGAGAGTCTAATAGAGGGGGTTGCCGGCTTTACTCGCTCGACTCTTCTCTCTTTCAGTTGACACTTAATTTCCGTTATTCGTACGCAATCCGCGATGATTGTACGAGCTTTATGTCACACCCACTGTGTTCTTCACTCTCTCCTCCGGCTGTTTAAACGTGTTTTCGTCTTTCGTGAATGTACAAGACTGTGATGAGAGGCTTTACACCAACTAATATTCATTCTGTCTTGTGTCTTAAAACTTTAAACTTATGAAATTAACGTTTTTAAAGTTTTTTCCGTGAAATGCTCAAAGTTACTCATTGGATATTTCGTTTTTTTCATGATTTTTTTTTCGTATAAAGTGCATGAAATATTTTAAAACATTTTTGTTTCTAATTTTTAATCAACTGTTTTTGATAATCAAAAGTAAATAGTCATGATTTCAAAACATTTTATCATAAAATTATCGTTCTAAGTAGAAAAAAAAATGGAAATTATGAATAAAAATGTAAAACTCGAGTAGGAAAATAAATTCATTGATTTCTTTTTTTTTCACGCGACGAGAAAAAAGAAAGAAAAAACTTGTTTAATAGTTTTTAAATGACTGGCATGAGTGGATTAATCATGAAGTATAACGAAGAACGAGAAAAAAAAAAGAGTGTCGATGTTGAAGGAATGAAAGGGGCCAGTTGAGATGATAAAAATCACCCTCGCCAACACGCGAGAGGGATGGACCGAAGGCGTCGTAGACGTCGTGAGGATTACATTGTCGTAAAATTTCCTGGAATTTACATGAGGAAGTCTCGTAGGCGGCAATAAAATATTGATGTGATGGATTTGAATTTCCCTTCGACACCAAAAAAAAAAAAAGAAAGAAATAAAATCATGTCTCACACTGACCTCTTATTCCTATACAAAAATTCCAATTTTTCTTTTCTTTTTTCTCCTCTCTGGACATTGAATTGAATGGGGCAGGCGGGGCGGGATATAAATTGATTTGGAGGTAATAAAAAGCATCTGGGAATAATCGCGTGTGACTCGTCGCGGTGATGTAGAGTTTAAAGAGAAATTGAACGAGGGCTTTTCGCGTTGGAAAAAAAAAAAAAAAAAGAAAAACTGTCGCGCTTGAGGCAGCTGCCAGCTGGCATTTTGCCGCGTTCATGTCTCGAAAAAGCCCTTGAGTTTTGAATTTTCCAATGTGTCTCTTATACCCCACGCAGTTGATCCAACTAAACCAACCTCGGTAAAAATATTAATTAACATTATTAACGCTCGTAGCTTGTGGAATTCTTACAAACTAGGAGGGGAAAAGAAAAAGAAGAAGAAAAGAAAAAAAAATATAACCATTATCGTAAATCATCGTTTTCCAATAATCGAGGCGTTCCAAAAGAAAAAAAAAAAGAAAAAATATATATAGCAGTTGAATTCAGTCGTTCTTTATTATTTATACTCGTCTGACCTTTTCGGATTGATCTACTGATTTTTATAAATTCCATTCTCGCAATCTGGAGCCACTTGTGCACCCCTCTGGACACTCTCTGACTCTCTAGGGCACTCAAGTTTTTTTTTGTGGGTATGTGTGAGTAGGTGTACGGAAGTTTTGGAAGCTCACGGTAGAAAAAAAAAATAAAATAAAACCCAGTGGGCAGAAGAACATCGGGATTTCTAAGCACGTGATGTGCGGTATCTCTTCTCTCTGACGATATCTCTCGTTGAGTTTACCGAGGCGTCGACTGTGTGTGAGGGGAGGCCGAGCTAGTGCGCCAGTGGTTAGCAGCATTGAAAGCTCTGACCAGCAATCGCCCTCGAGGGCTAATGCCATCAGGACCAAACAAAGTATAAAGTTGGTGCGCCGATAAGCCCCCGGGTCAAACTAACCTTCAACTCTGACTAATCATTACTTGGTAGGAGAAAAAAAAAAAATTATTTTTTATTTAAACATTGACTAAAAACTAAATTGTCGACATTTGGCAACGTAAAATGCACTGTTGGGACATGGTAGAGGGTGAAAATGAGGAGAAAATAGCTTGGGAAATAAGGGAGAAAGATGAAAATCTGAAGATTTTCTTCTCTTACCCCTCGACAATGTCGTCGTCGTCCCATAATTTGATTGTTTTAATTAAATTTTGTGCTGGAATCACTTTACAAGCATGGCACACTGCCCCTTCACACTTTCACCATAGAATTTTGTCGCGGGAAAATTTCGACAGTATGGATAAATCGTGAACCAATTGACAGAGTTATAGGATAGTATAGGACGTTGGATAAGTAATGGTAGGATATCTCGGGCTATTGCACGCCTAGGATAGCAGTTGTTAGGGTCGCTGTGTGTATGTGTGAGTGTCGGGTCTGACCGCATATTCCTGGCTGTAATAAGACGAAGGTTAGGAACGACCGTGTGGAACGCCACGGCGGCTGGTACCGACGCGCCACCACGCATATTTCTCTAGATATTGGAATTTGTCGTGGTTACTTACTTGGAATTATCTTCCTCACTAGCTATTTCGAGTCGCGGTTGTCGCCGAATCCCTCTGTGAAAACCCGTTCAGTTGATAGCCACCACTAGCTTTTCTGACCCGACACTCGATTCCTAATTTAGGCAAGAAAATTCCATTTTTTTTTTCACCATTACCCTGTCTAAAGAATTTTATTAATGCCAATAACATTTTATGTCATTAGTTTAATTGTCAAAATCACAAAAATATGAAAATTTTAATGAAGAACAAAATAAATCTTGCCTATAATCGCTGAAAAAAATTTTGACACGTGAATAAAACGTGTTTTTGGTTTGAAAAAAATTCTTTAGTGATTAATTTTTATTTATAAACACTTTAAATAAGTTTTATTATTCTTTAAAGATGAGAAAATAATTTTTTTTTTAGGTAAAACAAGTTTTAAAACAATTTACAAGTCTCGTCTGATCTAGTATTGAGTTGTACTACTGAAATATTGAAGAGAAAAAAATGGAATTTTATATTTAAAAATATATATTGCGTGGTTTTATATTTTTGTCGATGCTCGCATTAAAGTTCGAGTCCATTGAAGTCAACGAGGCCGCGGGCGGGCCCCTTTGGAAAAACCTCCCCTAACTCGCGGTTACGCCAAAGCACTCGCGCAGTAGTTCTGAATGCGCATTTTTACTAAATTAAAAAGTATCGTGTGACTGAACGCCACAGAGCAGTAGCGGTCGCGTTGCACGGGGTAGGGATTGCTTCGAAAACGTTCTTAACCTGCAATGCCGAGCAACCCTTCACCCCTATATATATATCCGCTGGCTTTAACCCTCTCTCTTTTCTCTGTCCTCTGCGACGTATATACTTTCCTTTCTTTCTCGGTCTTTTTTTTTTTTCTCGTGGCCTCTCGACTCAAGTCCCCTTGTGAAATTGCTACCCTTGTTTGCGTTTAATGCCCCCGCTATTTTTTCAACCCTCTGCGCGCCTCAATCTTGAGAAGCGACTCAGCCGCTGCTCATTTTCGCTGCTCTCCATCGAGGATGTGCTTAAAAAAAATTGGAATTTCCGCTTCCTCATTTGCACACCCAATTTTATTTTTATTTATTTTGTTTCTTTTTTACTTTTTTAATAGAGAAAAAATTTTTTTTTTTAGTGTCAAGTTGGTATTATTTACTTTCTTAGATGTCGGAATTAAATTAATTTGTGTGCAATAGGGGTGGAAAGAGGGTGGAAATTGAGGATAAAATAGTGGTAAAAAATTGCGCGGTTTGTTTAAGGGTAAGCTACGTATATTATGGGCTGCTTCTCTCGTAAGTTGAGAATTTTTTTTTCTTCTTTTTTTTTTTTTAGTAACAATGCAAAAGGGTGTGGGTATATAGGGTTCACCCAGACGCGGGCGGGGTTTGCTCGGCATCGTAATAAAAAAATATCGGACTGTGTGTGCTGTATGCCGGTAAAAACCAATAAAGGCAGCCAACTCGTCGCGGTTGCGGTATACACTGCAAACGCCATGCCGCACACAGGCATAAACGATAGAACAAGAGATGTGAAAGAAGTAATACGTACCAGTTTTAGGTCTTGTTGAAGCAAATGTCCGTCCTTTGGCCACGAAAGGTCGGTTAAGCTTGCTGAAAATACCCATAAAGAGGGAGAATATTTTCCCTAAAGTCCTGAAAAAAAATATCTACTCTACGATTTCACTCGTATATTTACTTCTACAACCATTCTTGCGTTAGGTGGTTCATTTTTTTTTGTTTTCATGGTTTTTCCCCGAGAGAAAAAAATTCTGTATCCTTCATTATGAATCATTGTCGTGCTAGGATGATTGTTTGTTAAATTTTCATACGATTTCATGTGGAAAAATTTTTTTTTCCGGCTTCCACTTGGCCCCATCGTGCGCCTCTTGACGAAACGGACCGTCGAAGGGTGCTTGAGAAGAAATATTTCAATTTAAATATTTCATTGTACTCTTTAAACTTTTCTTCCCGCTGTTGCTCCACACTTTTAACATTATTTTATACATTTCTTTAATTTTTTTTTCAGTTATAAACTTGATTTTTTTTTAGATTAAGCCTACATTGTTGTTTTTTTTAAATATTTCTCCCCCATGAAATTTTTTTTTACGTTGTAGAAAAAATGTTTCGGTATTTTTTTGATGGAAAAAAAATGAATACTTGAAGAAGGGAATTATATCAAGTTTTTCAGTCGCTATTTTAATGAGATTTAGGTCAGAGTATAACGAACAGAATGAAAGAAGAAGAAGAAAAAAATGTATAAATATTTTTCTCGTGAAAGAGGTTGTAATGACAGCTAGCTCGTTGGTATTTAATTTTTTTTCGACCTACCCCTAAGCCTCTTACGCACTTCCAAGACTCTTAAGCCAGACAAAGCGAAGCTTTTTTTTCTTCTTTTCCTTTTTTGGTTCCATCGTTTCAGCAGCCAGTACTCTCTCGTTCTCGAGAGAGACAGGGAGTGCCTCTGATAATTGAATCAAACGATTTATTCTGCCGATTAAAAATACTACGAGAGTGACTAAGAGGTATCCGGTTACAAAGCTGTCAACCCTGATAGCCCATGAGCTTTAAAAAAATCCAATCGATCATGAAACTTCGATACAAGCTTTAAAAAATAAAGATTAATTATTTTTAATAGAGGAAAATAATTTAAAAAACAATTTTTCATAATTATTGATGATTTAGATAGATGAAAAAAAATTGTTTTCTTTACTTTTTCAATGTAGAAATAATTTTTTATCTGAAATACACGATAAAATCCATGTGGTGCGTTGGTAAAAAAATTTAAATACACCCTTAGTTATTTCATTTTTATTATTATGATTTTTTTTTTCTCTACGCCACATACAACTGACAAACACAAATTGATTTCGCGGAACCCTCGCGAGCGCGTCTTCGATTTCGAGTTTCTTCATTTTGGCGAAGAGAGAGAGAGAGAGAGAGTTTCTTGCGGGGGGTTATTAATAATATCTGGAGGTTAGTATTTCCCGCGACGGAAATGGCAGATAGGAGACAGAACTCCTTCATCGCTTGAAAACCTCATCCTTCGGCATTGGCACTCCCTGCGCGCGCGAAAGCTTCGCGTTGTCGGCAGCTCTTCATTTCTATATCACGCAAATGGATGGGCCCGTGGCTCAGGCCACAGATGGAACTACCCGATTTATATGCAAATTCCATATTTGTCACGCGGGTGAGGTGAGGACACTCACTATCCCCTCGGTGCCACCCCCTCTCTCTTTCTCTGCCAACACGAAAAAAAAAATCTATTTTCTTTCATAAAGACATTTGAAGAAAGGAGGAAGAAATTGTCTCAAATATTCCTCCAGGGATATTACTCTTTTTTTTTTCGTAAAAAAAATATTATTCTTTTTTTTTTTGGAAAAAAAAATTTTTTTTCTTCGCTTATGCAAGAATTAAAATTCCTTTTAACGTTGAGTGGTGAGGGTGTGGGGTGTAGAATCAGTTTCCACGCGACCGCGAAAGAATTCAACGAAGAGATAAGCGTGGAAAGACGCGAAATGCTGCAGGGGTTGTGCTCTCTGGTGTCTTCTGTGAGACCAAGATGCCGCAAGACGGAGAAATGATTACGTCAAGTTTGAAAAGTTTTTTTTTTCTTCTTCTTCTTCCCTCGAGGTAGAGTATGTGATATTTTTTCTTGTAAGGTCAACTTGAGAAAAAAATATTTAGGTAGATTGTGGGGTCTGAAAAAAAGATTTTATATGTGTGAGAGTTGTAGAGACTAATTTCATGGCATTTTTCACGCCGCACGCAATGAATTATCGCGATAGCTTGGTATAGCAAATACTTATACACATGTCAAGCTAGTAAAATTCTCTTAGGTATTCCCTTGTGTGTGCGGGGATTATGGGAATCCGTTAAGCTCCGCGGTTAGATGGCATCGACGAAGGCGGCGGCGGTAGCGACGACAACTACGCGAAAGTCTTGACGGAAGAGTGGCGGCGGCGTACACTCGACGACGACGACGAGCTTTTGAGGGGTGATGCGATTGCCTTATTTATATTTCTCTTGATCGACATCGTCGCCTCTGCGACTCTGGTGCCATCAAGGCTTCTGATAAATTGTCATCAATTTATTTGCATATTTGTCCCGTTAGGTTTTTACATCAATTTCAGATGTTATTTAAATCTAAACAAATTATTCGCAGATTTTTCTTGTTCTTTTTTCCTTGAAGTAAAATAATGACTGATTTTGATCGTATTATTTATCACAACTGATAATTTAAATTGAACTACATTTTTTTTAATTTTTATTAGTTGGATATCTGAGTGAAAAATTAATCCTCAAATTAGGTTTTTTTTTGTTAAATATATTATGTGTCTAATGCCAGAAAGGCGTATCTATAAAACTTGCTGTTTTAAATCGAAATATCTTCAAAATTACTGGAGATATAAATTTTTTATAAGAGATAGTTTTTGCAGAAAATTTTATCAGCTACAAAAATGATCCCCAGTAAAATCCGTCTAACTTGCACCCTTATTAAGATATTATTAAGTAAAGTAATTTTTTTAGTCATTGTCAATAGTTGTAGAATACATTAACACTATACAGAAACTAAAAAAAAATGCCTTGGACACTAAAGTTCGGGTATTAAGGGTGGAACACGTGTAAGACTTGACAAGAAGCTGCCTGTTTGAGGATGGGCAAGAAAAGAGGATTCAACGGTGGTAATCTCGGGGTTTCTCAAGGTGTCTGCTTGTCCCTCGATACTTGGAGACCAGATAACGCCCCTTGGACACGCCATAATATCGTCTAGCCTTCTCCAAGCTTGGAAATATGATCGGGGAAATTTTCTCAAGTGTCTTTAGATCACGAGATCAAGTAAAATATGTCTATATATATAAATTGTGCGAGAACACCTCGGTAAAACACATCAGACAAGGGCAAAGAAGATAATGATAAGAAGAAAGACAGACCATTTTGCCATTAAAGTACCCAAGTGAATGTATTATATCGCGGATGTCCCGTCAAAGTTGTGAAGGTCTTTGGAAAATGAGGCCATCGTCGCCTCTTCGTTTTGCACAGATCCCCCTCGAGCCAATTTTATACTTGTAAATAGGAGAGAGGGGGGGTTGCAGGAAAAAAAATGAGAGGGCGAGAAGACAAGTAAATTAGTCTGGTCCACGTGTTAAACAACAATTTTCCAAACCCCAGGGATTTAAAAACAAAGAGAAAAAATTTTTTTTTCAGTTTTTCATCGCCCTCAGTGAGTTGATGGCTTAAAATTGGAAATAAATATGGCTAGTATGTTCTAAAGAACATTTATTATTATACAGAGACAGTTTTGGTCAGGGGATTTGATTTTTTTTTTTTGGTAAAAAAAATTTTCTTTCTTCACATTTGTATCCATTTTGTGGCACGCGCGACCAATGGCACAGTATTATTGCTTTTATTGCCTATAAAATGGCCAAGCATTGCAGCAGATCAATCCTACGAATCCCACCCCCCTAGTATCTCTCGTGAGACAAAGTTATCCCCTAGAATTCATGTTATATATATAGTAAAGGCAATTCGAGTGGCTATTGAAGGTGTCACAATTGGTTTTGCTGTTTTTTGCGAGTTTTAGGTCGTTGACCGGTTAAATTGACACTTTTTATCCAACTCCCACCCTCGTAGAGTAATAGGAAAACGTTTTTTATCCCTGTAATAAAAAACAAAAAAAACCCAAACAATCTAAAAAAATTTTTCAAGTCTGAAAAAAAATATATTTACAGCTGTAATCGTGTTCAACGTGAGTGCCATATGTCTTGAGAAGCTCAAATTCACCCCCTTCGGAGGGATTGTTTTTTTTAAGGGGTGGTAGAGTATCACTTGATATTTTTCTATTGCGATAACTGCCTGTAGTATACGTGAAAAACGTGAATTTTTTTTTTTTTTCGCGGAATTAAAAGTCGATTGAAGGGTGTGAGAGAATTGACGACATCAGGGTGTCTTTATCAATGATAGGAGTGTGGAATGAGAGATGGAATTCATGAGTACAAGAATAATAATTGACAGAAAAGAGGATTAAAATAGGACAATGGTTATATAGTGGGCGTTATACAGAAGAGTCTCTGGCTTAATTCGTAAATCGAATCTTTGATTCCCAGTGGGAGCCAGTTGGGAGGGTGGACGGTGGCATTCGGTGAAGAGAATAGAGGGCGATGAGCGTCAATAAAGTCAGCCGGAAACGACAGAGGGAAGTCGGTGGATCGTCAGAGAAACGCGCGGACTCCTATATACTCTCATTTCGTCGTCGTCGTCGTTCACTTTCGCCTTGCACAGCCGGATAATGGGATCAGGATCTCCTTCAACCCTCTCAGGCCTGCATCCGCCGTGTTTCTTTGAACCTTCATTTTCCCATTACACTTTGTCTTCGCTTCTAGAATTACCCCACCAAGTTTCTTTTACTCCTCTCTCGCCCAAGGAGAGAGAGAGAGAGAGAGTCCCGCGAGACTTGTTTTTCTACACAACATTTTTTGCCTTTTTTTTTTAATTGCATTTTTCTTCTTTTATTCGACACGGTTTTTTTTTGAGGAGAGATTTTCGCCAGTGTCGGGGGACTCTATCGGGCCAACGTAGGCAAAAAAAAAAGAATACCGTTGGCGCATTTATATCCAAACAGATCGGGAGGGCAGGACTTGATTTACGTGACCCTTGGCGATAACTTGAACTTTATTTCGACTCTCGTCTGTAATAGAACTACTCTTATTCCAATAACCATGAATCTATCACATGTCACTTTGCAATCTCTATATACCTGAAAAATCCCTCATCTACATACACATACACCCCCCGGTTTTTTTTTTCAAATATATTCAGCGAAAATTGTGATAACTGGTTTATAAAATTATTTCAAGTTTTCATGGTGATTTTTTTGTTTTTTCGAAATTTATATTTACAAAATATAGTGTTAAATATTTTGTGTCACGATAAAATTTTTTTAATAGTTGTATTAGAGTCTAAAAGACCACGAAAAAAATTTGCAACCCAAGTGAAAAAATACAGAAATTGCCTGTAATAAACGTTAGTTTATGAAAAATAATATTTTAATACACCAATATTTCATGATTGTAAGATCATGGGTACATTGGTGACAGTTTAATAGCATTACTTGGCTATGTTGAAGTTTTATAGGCGATTATCGTCTTTGCAACCCTTTTTATACACTATCGCCTAGCGCGCCATTCACACTGGAATAAAGAAGCCAAGATTTCAGGGGTCTCTGACGTAGAGGAGTGTAAAGGGAATTGCGGCATCATCGTAAACCGACAATATCCCACTCCCTTCAAGTGTCTACTCACCCCTGATGCATCTCAAAGATGAGCTATTCATGTTGCTGATCGTATACCTCTATATACTTTTTTCTTCTTTTTCTCACGTTTTTTTTTTTATCAAGTGTCTTATTATCATACTACAAGCACTTCAGTGATGTATACACGCAGTTTAGGACTTGATTCAAAGTCCCCTCAACCCTCTGCACACTACTACCCTTCCGTCTTGGCATGGGCGTCGCATGACTGGGACATTAAGACATTGTTCATATGATTTACACAGCAAATTACATTCACGTGCCGACCGTATATTAAACATTTGAGTTTACCCTTTGCCCGACACGCGGAAAGATGGATCCACCCCCCTTTTGTCCTCTATTTTCTTCCTCATCCCTATTGAATTGTTTTTTCGCGAATTTTTTTTTCGTTTTTCTGTGACCTCAATCAGCTTATACATCATCGATCATCCAATTAGTTCACTCACCCTCAATTTGATTGAGCAGTCTCGCACCTTCGTTTCATCCCCTGGGACCAGTGGTATGGACGTAAAAGTGGTCATACGCTGTATTGGTCAGACGATGGCCAATCAACCCTTTTCAAGCACCAATTGCGGCCCCTTTTTTCTTCCGTCAAATTTTTTCTATGAGCTATTAACTAACTACCAGACTTAGACAGGGGTATTTTTAGGGTTGGAAGTATTTTTTTTGTCGTGGAGGGGGCAAATTATTGAAAAATAAATCAAAGAAAGTTATTTTGGGGCTGAACAGTTGTGTTTATTTACCTTTTTTTCTTGTTTTTTTGTTAGGAGAGGGTGTGTATGTTGCTGGAATTGATGAATTCTCATACCCCTCATTAGTGCGTTGATGTGTGAGCGATCGCGCGCACTCGAGCGTTCAACGAGAATGAGTTTGATGTATAACTCTCGCTCGCAGATTTAACACACAATATCGGATAATAACACGCCGTGAGTCGGCGCGTGAGTTGTTAATTCGAGTGTCTATTACAGTCGTACGGATTTACTTGACGTTTCCGCATTGAATTAATATCATTTTTTATCAAAATAAAAATTAATAAATATTCGGCCAATCGTATATTATCGTCTCAAACGAGTTGATACATTACTTGATAAAATTCTCGTTATTTAATGAATATTAAAAATAATTATAAAAAACGAAAACAATTAATTTATGCCATCTGATGGAGAATTTTATGTATAGTTTTATTGAGGATAATTTTCTATTTCAATGATTCATCATTCAACTCAAATTATCTTTTAAATTATTGAAAATACAAAATTTTATCAAGATATATTTTTTAAAGAGAATTTTATTAGCTACAAAAAAGGTTTCTAATAAAATTTCTCTAACTCGCATCCTTATCGAGATATTAAATAAAAAACTAATTAACATTTTGTATTGTAGTTATTGAATTGAAATTTTATTTTTACACATATTTTATAATATAAAAAAAATTATTGCAAATTGAAATAAAAAATTTTTATGATTAAATTTGTGTGAAAAAAAGTTGAAAATTTTTTTTTTTTAGAGATTTGATGTGTTCGCAGTTGGTTGAAAAAATATATATTGAATGTGAATTTATAAAAATTTTCAATTTAGTGAAATACCAAGATGTATGATGGGTGTTTTGCCATTGGAATCTCCAGAATATTATCACCAATTTCCTCTCTCGCTATTTCTCGCTTCTTGGTTAGCACCCACGCATATTAACGAGCTTGCATACGAACGACTTGCTCGTCCGAAAGAGGCACATCGTCTAATTTATGCAGATAGACTTTTACATCCCAAATTGGCTGCTTTAAGCGTCATTTATTTAAGGGCGCTTAAAGTCGCTACTCTTTGCAGTAGTTGGCATATCACACAACACACTGCGTCTGCGCGCATTCTATTCTTATATATATCTATTTCCATAATTGCCAGTTACCTGACAATTTACCAACACTCCTCTACACACTTTGCCAACACCAACAACCAATTGTTTAACGTCGTATTTTCTGCATGCACACGTATATATATTCGTGCACGTTAAGGCTCTGCTCTGCTACCCCTTTCCTCAGCTTTCTGCGCCCTTTGCACCCTGCTGTACTCACCCCTTTTTGCGCCCGCATCTCTCACGCTGCCTTCTTCCTATCTGCACGGAAAATATTCAAATGAATTTCTAATCTGCGGCAACTCTCCGACCTCCCTTATGCGAAGATAGGGGTAGTGAAAGAATCATTGCCAACCCACAGGGCCACCCCATTGGGGGTTTAATCATTTTCCGCTTGGTAAAAAATTGAGAAAAAAAATATTTCTTTAATCAAAATAAAAATTAAAAAGTTTATTTTTTTAATATAAATAATTCAATTATTTTAAAGGATTAATATTTTTTCTTGGATATTAAATTGCGTTATTTATTTAATTTTTAAGCTGCAATAATTTTTTCATAAAAATATCAAAAGGATTTATCGTCGAAGAGTTGAGAGTAGTTTACTTGCTAATATCTTGATGAGGATACGATTTAGACAGATTTTGCTAAGGACTTTTTTTGTAGTTGATAAAATTCTCTACAAAAAGTATCTCTTGATAAAAATTTATATCTTCAGTATTTTAGAAGATATTCTAATTTTTAAAACAGCCACATTTTTCTTACATACACCTTTTTGACTTTAAATGCGAATTCAATGTATTTTCATGCCCTAAAAAGGTTCGTTTTATCATTTTAATCACTGAACCTCTTCCAGTTACCATAAATCGAAAGAAAACCATCACTTTAATCTTATACTCAATCAAAAAAAAAAAAAAATACTCGAAAAATAAAACAATTATTTATTTCGTTTTTTTTTTTTTTTCGATGTGTGAGCTTGCGAGGGGTGATTTCTGTGGATAAAGAAGAAGCTCGCGAGACCTCCTGCGAAGGGTTAATCCAATAGGTCGGGTGGCTCCTTCGGAAATGGGCTCTCACACCTCAGGAAAACCCTAGTGTTGGACGGAAAACGTCTCTTTAATACTCTTAGCGTCGTCACGCTCCTTTGGGCCCAACTTCTCGCTTGTAATGCTTCCTGCGGAGACGGATAAATACCTGTCAACGTCCAAATTACTTGTTTCCAACTTACACCCTATTTTTTTTTTTCACATTTCTCAACAAAACCTTTTTTACCGCCGAAAAATGTGTCTATAAATTTAACGACAATTATTGATAATCATTTGTGTCAGATATAATTGGTTGATGGGGGTGGTTTATATTTATTTTTCCAGCTTTTCACTCTATAATTCCTATATACCGCTTGCGTGGCAGTGACAGCGAGCAATTAACAGTGCGGACTCTCGCCTCCGCGTTAAATAATTGTTGTTACCCCTTCGACACACCTTCCAGAGCACCCTGCCGGTTAAGAAAACGATATAGACCACTGCAGTCGAACGCTATATCTCACATCCTTGTCATTTGCAGTCGTTTCGATTTTTTTTTCACCCTCTCAAGACATAATTATTGACTGACAATTGTTTTTGTATATGTATTTTCGGTGGGGGTTGAAATTCTCTGTATTCGATAGAGAAAAAAAATTTTTTTCCACCCTCTAACTTGGTTTATTTCACTGACAATAAAATTCTTTGTAGAAACGGAAGAGCAACCCTTATTTTCCGTATATGCGATGTGTGCAGTGGTTTTTTTTTGTTTTTTTTTTTTTTTTTTAAAGAGAGTTAAGGGAAGTGGAATAACGGGGGTATTATAGGCATTACGGAAATTCACCCCTTGGTCTACGCAAGCGGCCTCTGTTATTACCACGTATATCATTCTCGTATTCTTTACGCGGTCGGAGAGATAGCGATACACGGAGGTTGTAAATACGAAATTCCGGGCCCGCAGGCTGCACCAATCCCTTACCACTATATAAAAAGGGCAAAAAAACATGCGCTTAAATTATTATAAATTGACCAATCACTTGTTTTCATTTTTTTTTCGTGGTAAATTTTTTTTTTTTGATGAAAAAAAAATTTTTCAAAGGGTTGTAAGATGTTTAGGGATATTTTTTTCAAGTTTGGAGGTAATGTTATAGCCTTTTTGATAAGGTTGGATGGATAATTTTATTATATTTAGTTAGCGATTGAGGATTTTAGAGGAAGTAGAGGCTTTGAAGCCTTCAAGCTGTTTAACTTATTCATTTAAAACTCAAACACGTGAAACAATTAATTAGTAATGCATGTTGGCCGGTGAAATAGATGAGAACACCCTTCAGGGTGTAGGACGAAGGGCGGCAGGGAGGGAATTGCATCGACTCTGATGGCTGGACTCTGCAAAATCTTTCGACAAAGAGTGAGATAGACGAAGACTTTCACGCGAGAGTAAGAAACTTTAAAGCTTGCAAACTTTAGTTCTACCGTTAGCTTCTAATTAGCGGACAAACAGTTGGCCGCGGGGCTAAGAAACACGACAGAAGGGGTGGTATTTCCAACCGACTCGCTCTTGATGATGCTCGTTCGTGTTGGCTATGGTATTTGATCAGAAATATTTTACATGGGGCATGAGAAACATTTCTCAAATATTTATCAAACAATATAGTTAATCGATTTATTAGTACCTATTATTATATAATTATATTTTTATTGTGGAGAAAATTTATTTATTCTTGCAATGAAAACTGAGTTTTTTGAAACAAAACTTTTAGTACTTTTTTAGTGCAAGTTGCATGAATTTTCGATGAAAAAAAGGATGGTTTTTTCAGTTCAAACGGTATTTGCCAATAGACACAGCGTGAATTTTATTTGAAAAAAAATTTTTTTTGTTATGTAAAATATTAGAAAAATAGTAATACATAATTTTTACCCACTGCAATAATCCTAGAGACGTCCGCACAAACCAGAAACCCGAAACGAACTGTCAGTTTTCGTGATGGTAAAAGCCGGCCTGATAGCTTTCGATTCTGTATTGCGATTGTTTTATTAATTGAAAAAATGATTAATAAATGATTGTAGAGAACGAATGTAGCAAAGAAATATATTCCAAGATTGAGATTGACCTGTCAGGTAGTTGCATTGAAATTTAGTATCGATATTGCGGGATGATGTTGGGATAAAATGTTTTTACAGAAATGACAAACACACTTGACGAGGGATATTTTACATATATGCGAGGTAATATTGTTGGTGCAAGAGCCAATTGTAAACATAATTGTGTGTGCGGTTATTTGTTAAAATACCGAGTGGGCAATTGCTTGATGACCAAACGGTGAATTAGAGCGGCATATAAACGAAGAGTGATTTCGTGCTTGGTTATATAACAAACTGATTTCACGCATCTGGCGTTTCGTGGTTTTGGCCAGGTCTCCCGATGCTTTTCAAGGGAGAGCTCGGTCTCTAGCAACGCTTGGTCCCGTGATCAATAATCCTTACCCCCTTTTGGACGCCCTCTGGGCGATGGGGGTGGCCCGTACACACCCTCCCTCTTCCTCTCTCTCTCTCCTTAGCGTTTCTCGCCCACCGCCCCTCGGGCTGTAGAAGCCCAGGCCCATGCCACCCCGTCTCTCGCACCCTCATCTTAATTAGGAGTCTGAATCTGCGGCGGACACGCGTAAGGGGGCAGCCTGAAGACCCCCGCGCGCAAATTCACCCCGTTACCGCGCCAACACTCTGTCCCATGTCCGAAACATTATTTTCAACTGCACTCACACTCTTTTTATCTTGTCTTTCGTTTTAAAAAATTTTTTTCTCTATATTTTATTATTTATTTCGTTGGAATATATATATATTTTTTTTTTCAATTAATTTTTACACTACTTTTTCGGGGGAAAAAATTATTAATCAATTTTTTTTTTTTTTTCTATTTTTGTATTTATTTAATTAAAATATTTAAAAAACACGTTTACAAAAATTAATGATTAAAATTGGTTTTTTTTTTTTGTATCAATAATGTATTTTTATGAATTGTTTCAGAGTTGCCTCCCGCAGGGCGGGACTGCCCCCGCCGAATGATGAACAAGGTGAGCGTTTGCCAGGAGAAATTTAGCGAGGGGTGAGTCTTGAATGAGTGACGATGACTGATCCGTATATATACACATAAGTTGAAGGGGAAATAACCAGTGATATAGAGCTTTAATGGATTTTATTAATTCATTAATATATTTTTTCGGACTGTATACGATGCTAGACGGCTGTTGGCGTAATATACAGTGATAGAGAGGACGTGTAGTCTCATTTGTAAGCCCTTTGCGCCGTCTGCCTTGCCTCATTATGCATTGCACATGAGAAAACTTGCCTGGAGTCGCTCTTCTACGAGCTCTCGCTTACGTTTCCACCCCCCAGCAACTGGCGTTGCGACTTGGCTCGACTTCTTTATAAACTTTTAATGACGGCACACAGCCTAATCGAGAAAACGAGAGCTCAGAGTCGGTGAGAAAAAAAAAAAAAGGAAATAAATTCGAAATTTTTTTTTTACCAGGTTTGATATGAATATTTCGGGGAGTTTAAGGTGAGATTACGCGATTATTAGTATCACGCACTTTCAGATGATGAGACAGAGTCACGTACCACCCCGTGTGTGCATGTGCTCGTGTGCGCCTCGAGGTCGGCGGCTCTAAAGAGAGCGCTTTCGATTTGCAACAAATCATTCAAGCATTTACGCCCCGCTGCCCGCCCAGTTGAATTAAACTTTCCTAGAAACTCTCTGCGTTGTATTCTCGCTGATGCCATGGGGCGAATCTACAAGAGGGTAAAGGCATGCGTATTCTGTATGATGCCTTTATATTCGACTTGCTTTTCGTGTGCAAAATGCAGTCAACTATTTCACGATGAGCTTCTTATTCTTATTTGATGTTGAATCGACAACTACAAACGCCGGGTTATAATAAATGGGAGTTAAAGACATTTTTTTCTATATACATTTTATGAAGAATTTTAAATAGTTGACAAGTTTTTTAGCGGAAATATTAATAATTATTCAAATAAAAAATTGACAATGTAAGAAAAAAAAAAACATTTATTTAGTTATTTCCGTAAAAGTGATTTAAAATGTGTAGAATTCAACTTCTCCATTAATTTTATACAACATTAAATAATTTAACACGTGACAAAGTGGTAAAATACACTCATGTAGAAGTTCTAAAGCACGGTTAGCTTGATCTCAACTTACAGTTTTCCTATTTCCCACGTGTAAAAGTTGATGGTGTCTTATGACCTGATGGTCAACCCACGGGATTTTTACGGATTTCCCGGCGCACACTGTAAGCATACCCCCAACTATTTTCAGAAATGCCAAACTAACCAAGCGAAAACTCTAGATTTACTCCCCTCGAAATTTATCTCTATATTTCTATATATAAAAAATATATATATATAATAACTTGTCAGCCCATTAACCCCGTCAATCAAATAAAAAGCTGAAAAACACTTTAAACGGTCTCGTGAGAGTACGGAAAAAATAAAAAAAGGAAAGTATATAAAGCTGGCTTTGCCATTTTGCCAGCGCGTCTCATCTCATAAAAGGCCCTTAATAAAAATCCCAATCTAAACAAGCTTAATTTACGCCCGCCACATAATTACCTAGGCCTTGCTGGGGGGTTGTCTTTCTCCCTCAAGGCTGCTGCCGCCACTTCTGACGCGCAGTGAAAGCAAAAGAGGCAGAGAGTTGTAACTGAGAGAGTGAACGAGGGAGTATAGTTTGGAGACTGCCTGAAAAATCTAAGAGGCGTAAAGCATTAAAAGGGTTATATAACATTCATTATGAGCAGGTCAGCCTTTGTGAAATTTCCCTGGAAAGCCATCGCGTTTTCTCTCCCTCTCGTGCCCTCCTCAGGGTCTCTTGGGTGATATGGTGGTGCAGTCACGTGACTTTCCACTTGCAAGGGCGAGGTGAAACCCTGATGAAGATGTCGCACACGCCGGGGACCTTGGCCAGATTACACGCTCCGTAGACCCTCTGGCCTCTGGTCACGGCACATGCTAATTGCTTTATTTGACATCAAGAAGTAATGCACTGCCCAACTCGCTCTATTTGTCCCTCTTCAGTCACCCTATCACCCTTAAAATCCGTCACTAAATTGTAATCTATTTCACTTTAACGTGTATCATCATTTTTTTCACATGAAGTTGAAAAAAAATCAGATTTTTTTATTTCTTAAAATTATAGTTATTTTTTTGTTTTTATTTAATTCTCATTAGAAAGTTGATAAAAAATAATTGGGATTTGTTGGAATTTTTATTTCAACAGAAAAATCATTAAATTTTAAATTTAGGTGGAAAAAAAAAATTTCTTTTTTTTTTATGTTTAATATGTTAGATATTAGAATTTAATTGAAAAAAAAAATGGTCTTAAATTACACTTAAAATCACTTAATCAAGTATAAAATACTATCATTCAACTTTCTTAATAATTAAAAAAAATTATTCTCCGTCTGACTATAGAGAAAGCTATACTACTGAAAGTCTTGATTTTTTTTTAACACTCATGTACCAAATAGATTTGAATAACTAAATGGATTTGATTTAAATTTTACAAATAGATAAAATATCTCTATAGAATATTAAATAGAAACTATTTTTATCCAGATAATTTATACAATTGTCAGCATCAAACTGAAGTAAATATATATTTATCTCACAGTTGGTCCAAAATATGCATGGCATCTAAAACCGTCAGACGAGAGACTGATCGACGTATATATTCAACGTGATCATCCATCTTTTATCGAAAAGACATATACATAACCCCTCCATAACTTTCTAGCCCTCTTGCATCCCTCTAATGGTTGGATTCTTTACTCTTATATCCTCGGCTTTTTTTTCTCGTTTTTTTTTTTCTTTCCTCCTCTCAACACTTTTGTCTGTCACACGCACCTGTTTGTGTATGTGTGTGTCGTTTGGGGGTGGTAAGATATATCCGAATATCTATTTTTCATCAAGGGAGCCCTAATTTAAGCGAGGGAACTCGAGGTAATTGGTGCAATTCCGGTGCGTGCAAGTGTCTCCAGGGTTTGAGCTGAAGGCTCAGGTGTTGAGGCAAAGCGTAATAGGTCGCATCATATACCCACGTGCTTTTCATTCCCTCGTCAGCCACCCTGTGTGTCATCTGATCAATGTTATGGCTACCCCTTGGATACACCACTCACCCCTGCCATCGATCTGATAAGTACTTTTTTTTTTTTCTTATCCTCATCGACGTTCTCGCAATATTGCTCTCTTTTACCCGAAAAAAAAGTTTGTGTAATTTTTTTTTCGTACAACCCCACACCCCCACAACTGTCTTTGCACTGGTTCTTGAATTTTTCATGGATAAGTTTGCCGTTATTGCCACGCAAACGCGCGACAGCGATATTAATATGGTTTTTTTTTTGTTATTTTTTGATTCGACCTGGTAAATTTAGTACGAAGCATGGGATAATCGCCAATTACACACCTATATTGCGCTCGTACGTATGTGTAATGCATGCCCTGGAGTACCCTTCTCACCCTCAACCCCTTTAACCTCTTTATATATTTACTTTTCAATGAATATGCAAATATAATTACGCACTCATAACTCGAGGGTTTTTAATACGTCACGCCTCTCTAGTCGATGGCACTTTTTTTTTATATTTCGATAACAAATGTTACCTATACAAATATTACACTCGATTGAGGGTTGTTTTACCATGATATTACATATGCCGACTGTACAAAAAGGTAATGCACGCGAAAAAAATCTAGTAATAATTTTTTTCGCGGTAGAATTTAGTTAAATTCATTGAAAAAAATTATTCTTATCATTTATAATCACTAATTTGAGATTATACAACAGAGATTGTAATTTTTATATCATAAAAAATTTATTAATATTAAAAAATAAGGGTAAATAATAAAATTCCTTCAACTGAACGTGAAAAAAAGTAATGAAAAAAATTAAAACCAAGTGAAAAAGAGACTGAGTAACATGTTATTCAGGCCAAGTAAGAGAAAAGTAAATAAAGTAGGGTATTTAACTGGGATTTCGTCGTGATCGTTGCCTTCTTCAAGCGCACGCATCACGAGTCGCAGTTGATTAAGTTGGTAACGCTTCTTCCACTCTGAGATTCTCCTTATATAAGCACGTCTCGAGCATACGAGCGTAAAAGACATTGGAGGAAGTGAGAGCAGGGGACGAAGGGGGTTAGTGAGGATGGAGTAAGATTAATTGCATTCCGTCAAGGAGGTGGCGTATTTTAAAGCAAACCACCAAGAGAGAACGAGAGAATTAGGGACGCTCAAGACGCGGTGAATAGTATATATAGGAAAGACGAGTGCGCCGCGAGTTGACGAGTCAGACCGAGTGAGATTCGTTTGCCAGTGATGGAAGGCACTCGTTGGGCTGAGCCCATGCGAGACAACGCCCAAGGCCTTGTTGTATTTATCATATAATTATCATAATAGAGCCGGCAACTACTCTTTTACTCCCCCCGGGAAAATTCGCACCCGACACCGACCACAAATTACAAACCCTTACGATTTTATTTTCATCATTGAAGTGTGACTCACTAGTTATTTTGTGTATAAATATTATCGACAAAAATTTTTTATCAGGATGTCTCGTGTTTTTCGTGATTTTTTTTTTTTTTTTAGTTTTTTGTTAATATCTTGATAAAAATACAAGTTAAACGGATTTTGCTAGAAACCTTTTTTCTAGCAAATAAAATTTTCTACAAAAGTGATATCTTGATAAAAATTGCTATATACAGTGGTTTTAAAGATATTCTGATTGAAAACAGTAAAATAATTTTTTATATGCGATATATCGAAAGATTTTTTTAAATAATTAATTAAAAAAATTTTTTTTCTATAATAAAACAATAAAATCAAGGGTAAATTGTTCACATGTGAGCTCTTGAAGGAGTTTATATTCACTGCGCTCTTGCGTTCACGCGGAATCATTATAAATAGTCATAATTACAACAGTCGAGCGCGCGACTAATTCAATTACGCTGATTAACGTTGTACGTTGCACCTCCTCGAGTAGAGCCAGGAGCCCGCCGGCGAGCTGTACATCGTAATACCATCTATACATGTGTACACACAGACGCACACTGAAAAGCGTGTGTGCAGGAGGGGAGTTTGTCGTGGCGGTGCCCAATTGGGAGAAGGTATAGACCAGTGTAAAATATACGCCAGAGTATCCCTGGCTAGGATCCCAAGCAGCCATCCTCTCGTGCGGTATTATGCTTATGCATAGACAAGCTATAGCCCAGCTAATATGATTATCTCTTCGACAACCGGCAACGACGCGACGAAGCGCCCACCAAACTCTACACTTTCATTTCCATAGTTCTATTCCTATATTATACTCATAATTAATTGGCACTGCGAGTTATCCCACAGTTTGGCATATTTTTTCACGTAGAAAAATGCGAAAATTCACTGTATCTGTTCGGCAGACACCTCATGAGTCCACTCGCGTTTGATAAATTCATTACGCCACGATAATTCCATCGATTTCGCCGTCCTTGAGTATTCATCGTGCACTTTTCTTTCTTATACAGGCAATTATTACGGATTTTATTCGAAAATTAGCACTAAAACATGTCCACGTTTTGAAATATCTCGAGAAAGATTTTTTTTATATCAAAATATCTTTAAAACTCTTGAAGATAGGAATTTTCATCAAGAGGTTTTTTTTATAAGAAATTTTATTAGCTACAAAAAAGGTTCTTAACAAAATTTACCTCACTCGTCTCCTTATCAAGATATTAGCAAGTAAAAAAAATTTTTTTTTTTACGATTAATCTTGTTTTTTCATACTTGATCCAATATATATGAACAAAAAATTAATTAACTCACGAAGCACATGAGTAAGCAGGAGAGTTTAAAAAAAAATATGAAATAAAGTGGTATAAGCCAGTCGTCAAAGCACTTGAAAGTGAACTGAAGCGAGTGCGCACTGATGAAGGGGGTCAGTTGAGATTTTCGCATCACTACTACCCGCAATTAGACTAATTTAATGACCCCCCCATAAAAAAGTAAACTTAAAAAACCGACAACTCGTGATATGGAATGAGGGTGAATTAATTGGTAACTTGCTTCTATTGAAATATATATTTTATTTATTTGGACAGATGATGATTTAAATTGCGTTGAGGAATGAGTGACTATATCTGAGAGCAGCTTGCGGGTGTCGACAGAGCAATTGGGGACGATGATGTAGAATTGTCGGGTTGGCATTGGGGGTTAGTGAGGCCGGGGTTATCTTGCAATCGGAATGCGTAATGGACGAGACGTTCTCGGATTACTAATAAGCTACACGAGAATTTCATCGTTCTCAAATGCTCACCACCACAATCACCATCAACTCACTCACTCCCCGCACACTGTGTCAAACAGCAACATGCTGTTCAAGTCACTCACATTGTGACATCAAAGACAACAATAACAACAAAAAAAAGTAACATAAAAACATGACGCAAGCTGAGAGATAGCACGATTTATGCGCTTGCCTGCAGGCAAACAACGAAACAAATAAAGCGATTGTTCCTACAGCGAGGGAATAATAAATGCATCTACATCGTTTATTCCTACCAGTAGCCATTGTCAACTGAACAGAAAGCGCGTTGCAGCTTCTATAGATATCGCGCGTCACTACAAAGCCAAAAAAACGTTATAGATGCAAAATTACGCTGTTTTAAATCAAAATATCTTCTAAACCATTCAAGATATAATTTTTTATCAAGAGATCTTTTTTATAGATAATTTTATTAGCTACAAAAAAGGTCCTTAACAAAATTTGTCCAATTTGCATTCTTATCAAGATATTTGCAAGTAAAAAATTTTTGGTACACGAGCTTTTGGTTTTACTGTCTAAATTTCTTCTTTTTTTTTTTAAATAAAAAAACAAATAAAACCTCACGGTCAATTATGAGAGCGATTAAGAGCGATAAGCCAAATGGCAGTCTGACACGAGTGTGCGTATACAGGTGCGTGTTTCAACAGGTGGTCAGTTGAGAGTGCTGCAGTATATCAAAAGCCCCATGGCTACTCATCCATCAAGCGAGCTTTGTATCCTGCGTGAAAAGACTCGTGTATATGCGCAAGCCTATCGCCCACTAACACTCGATACACTTGTCTGCCTAAAGTACCGGCATTTTGTCTCTTTTTTCACCCTCCCTCCCCCATAAAACCGCCTCCATATCTCATCGATTAATTACTTCAGAGAGAGGAGTGAAATTAAAATTGCGGATGCATGATATAAGGGGAGAAATATCGTGATTTTGATGAGACTTAAATTTTTTTTTGCAATTTCTTTTTTCTTTACTTTCATTCGATTAAGATTTCATCTTTGGTGAGAACTTGAGAGGGTGTTGTTTTCGTTTTTTCTTTCTTTTTTTTTTTTTTTTTCTCTGAGAGCAAGTGCGAGTTGGGGATGGCAGAGAGATCCGGATTTAAGGCGTCGTCCGTGAAAGCCCTCTGGAGGCGCTTGAGCTTGGCTTGGGGTAGTTTAAGAGACAGAGAAAATGGCTGGGAAAAGGACGAATGAGGGGTGGTGTGGCAGTAGCGCTCTGGCAAGGTTGCGCGTGTTGGAGTGTAAGTGCTAAGATCTCAGAGTGCATTAACATGCCCGGGAGGTGAGTTGAATACAACCCTTCTTACAACTGGCGAAGGCAGCACAGGACCAAGCGTGTTATTCGCATCACAGTCCTGCACAGAGACAAAAGAATATAATTTTTTTTTTTAATATTTAATTATATTATTTAAAACTCGATGGGAAATTTATTTTAACCTGGGAAAATATTCAAGAATGAGAGAGTAATTTTTGGTTAGGGCTTGAAAAAATGAACTGAATATTAGATGGGGTAGTGAAGTCTGTGGTGTCTCATCTTACATTATTTAGAAGGACCTTGGTAGAGGGCTTGAAGACGTGACGCAAGGCAAGAGGACAGCGACGGTGCATGCTAATCACTCGACCCAGATTGAATAATGAATCAGTATTCTTTCCCTCTTGTGTTGGCTCGCCTGCGCCCACCCTCTCCCCTCTACGTGACAGGTTTTTTATTAGCCATCCGACTGACTGAGACGAGCAGAGACTGAGACACTGAATCGTTAGTCAACGCATCAGTTGGGATTATCCTTTGAGGAGGAAGAAAAAGAAAAAAAATGAAATGTCGACTTTGATTAAATTGTTTGACGAAAAACTTATTATACACGAGGAAAATTTTATGACAATCGGTTCTAATAACATTAAGATATCCCTTCGAGTATGCTCATTCAAGTTTTTTGGTGATAAAAACAGCACAGAATATATTTAAAACAGTAAAATTATTTTTGTTTCTTAAACAAAAAGCAAAAAAAAAACACCTGCTGTTTTAAATGAAAATATCTTTAAAACTGTTTGAGATAAAAATTTTTATCAAGAGATCTTTTTTATAGAAAATTTTATCAGCTAGAAAAAAGGTCCTTAGCAAAATTTATCTAACTCGTATGTTCATCAAGATATTAGCAAGTAAAAAAAAATCGGAATTTTTTAGCAATACGAACTTTTAGTTTTAGACACGTAATATATTTTTTTTTAATTAAAATTTAATTTAAAAATGATTTGAAAAAAAAAAACTAGTTTTATATTTAAGAACTTTCTATACAGTCGATTGGTGGCAATTTGTTGAGACATAGTATGGATATATCGACAGGGTCCTTTGAGTTGGCCATACGAGAATTCAGTAAAACTTTTCCTCGCATGTGCATCAGGTATACGACCTATGCAAAAGGGGAAATCGGGGTTAGCATAATGTCCCTGGGCATAGAGGCATACAACGTGGCTTTGGCACCCCGACAACGTTACACCCTCACTCCCCGATGGTACTTTGTGTGCAAATTACGATCCAGCAACGAGAGAGATGCCACCCAACTCTTCTCACTAACGTTGCAAAGCTTCTCCTATGTGTGCACAAGTCTTGGCTCTCATCTACACACACACACACACACACACACACATCTATTTTATTATTCAACAAAATAACATCTAAAAAATTGAATTTCTAATTTTTTAAATCAAGAAAAAATTTTTTTATAAGATTAAAAAAAAGCAAAATCATACAAAAAAATTTTTTACTCGTTGATTTAGTTGGATTTTATTAAGTAACTTGAGTGTTGGCGTCTCGTGGCAGAATAGTGGGTTGGAAAACAAGACATTTATAAACACCCACCGCGAGATTAGATTTGTTAAGATAATGGGAAGGTCGTGGAGCTTAGTAAGCCCCTTTACCACAGTGCCGCACTATCGCGGGGTGTGCAGCCACTTGAGCAGCGCCTTAATCCTAAATATGACCTTGGTTCGAGGCTGGAGGTGCTTTAGAGAGACCACGAGAATCTCAATGTTTCTTGATTCATGCTTTACAGTATTTTAAAACCCTGAAAACAAAAAAATCTACCAATTAACCGGAAAAAACTGAAGAAATAACTTTTATATAAATGAAATTAGACGTCAAGTGTGTGTCAAATTGATGGTTTATGCGTGTAATACATGTCTCTGTGATGTATTAAACAGTTGTCGGTAGTTGTGACTGACATAGCATGCTCGGGCATTGGTGGAAGTCAATTTGAAATCGGCTTTGCTGGCCGCCGGGTCCGAGTCGAGTCTGTCGAGCAATAAACCGAGACTTCTCTTTGCAGCAAAGGCTAGGCTCTCATCCCTCGTTGCTTTTCCACCCTCAAAAGTCACCCCTGGTACCCTGCTACCCATCGCCTTTTCGGGCGCACGGCTGATTAAACGCGCAACTACGTAACGCAACGCAAATATACTCGCCTCTCTCTTTCAACCAACAAACTCCTCTCGTTTCATCCCACTTACACACTCACACACACCCTAGATATATATTTTTCCTTCACTTATACCATGCTCTTTCAGACTCCAGACCTTATCTCTCCCTTGTGTCACTCGATAGAAATATTTATCGAGGGTCTTCTATGTCTGTACTATACTCGCTTTACTAGTTACTAGACCAGTCTGCCGCTTCAGTTCCACCATCTTCACTACCCCCATAGCTTCTTTGATCTCTTTTCTTCGTTGGTCAAACCAGATATATACTCGTTTATTCAATTATTTGTTCAGATTAATTAAATTTTTATTTTATGTATCGCTAAAAAAATTCCTTTTTAATCAAAAATTTGTAATCTATCAGTGCGCTTAGTAGAGGGGGAGGAAAAAAAATGTCATGTTGTAGAGGTTTACAGTGCGACACAGGCAGCACGGCGAAAAGGAGCGAATGAAAGAGATGATGAATAAGCCATCAGGAGGGAGTTGGAGTATGACTGGAGAAACAGCGGCCAAAAAGTGAAAGGAACAAAGGAAGTTATCGCCGTGGAATTTTTATGCTGAAACCCGTGGAATGTAAATCATGGGGTTTCCTCTCCCTCTTTTCTCTATGATGCTTTTATTTCTCTCGCTTTAGTCTCTGACGTTGTCTTTCTTTTTTTTTTTTCTGTTTATGTGATCAAATCAGAAGAATTTCCGCACCTGAAACAACTGCTTCAATAATGTTTTTTTTTTTTTGCATTTTGTAGAGGTAAAAATTGATTTTTTTTCTCAATTTATTCATGAGAAATTGGGGTTTAATTAATTCAAATTTGATCGTGTGTGTGTCTGGATGAAGATGAATTTATTTAAATGAATGATAAAAAAAAATTTTTTTTATCAGTATTTGGAGTGAGTGAAAACAGGTAGAGTCACCTGTTGCACGATTATCCTTTTGCATGGTCAATGAGAGCGTTGGAAAAAAAGAAATAATATTTTTTTCAAAGACCCTCCACTGCAACTAATGTAAAATAAAATTTTTTAAATATATCAAAAAATGTTAAATTCTATTGTAAAAAATTAAATCTTACATTATATCTGGATTTAAAATTAATTTTTAATAAATTTTTCAGGTGGATGAACGTGGCAGATCACCTGGAACTTTGATGCGCCCAACTCCAGTGACGCTAGCCTTACCATCGAGTCCTGAGGGGCCGGTAACCCTGTGAGTACTTGATTAAAACAATTGTTTTTTACTTTTTTTTTTTACCTCTGCAATACTGCTGGTGAATATCAATGACCATTTGCGACGCTTGTCGCAATAGAAAGTTGAGGTTTTCGAGGACAAATCTTTGCGCCTGTGTAAAAAGCCACTCAGACAAATTAGTCAACCCTGTTGTGAAGTAGTGGTGGTCGTCGTCGTGGCAGCCTCCTTTTTACCTACCCCCCCTTATTCTAGAGAGTTTGTGTGCGAGCCCCTCGAGTTTGCCGCATTGTTCTTACGCGTTAGGTCGCAGCGCGCGGTTGTGCCTTGACTCTGATGGTGTGAGGATATTTATGCCATCAGAGGGTGGTGTTGTGACGTTTTTTTTTGTTGTATTTTATTGCAAGTAGAAACAATATGTCACAGAATTTCTTGCAGATTTAAGCAAAATGATTGTAAATGAAGGATGGATTAGTTGGATATTTTGCCCTTGGGGACACGTCGAAAATCTTGAGAGCTGGTCGAAGGGCAAGCTCCATAAGTAACGGGCCAGACGGTGTGATGGGAAAAGGCCCGGGGGCGAACAGTGATTTAGAGAAATTAAAACTTTAATTCATGTTCAGGTTGGCGAGGGTGCGCCACCCTTCACTCTGTGTCTCCTTCGGGGCGCACACAGCGAGTAGCGAGCTGTGCGCGCCCCATTCACTCAGTGAACTCTCGCAAACCACGTCCAATCCCCCGCCACGGGTAAATAGTACATTTGAACGCTGTGTTCTCGCGCACTGACAGCCCCAACTCACCCTCTCCTCGTTCATATATACCCTTCTTGGCATTTTCTTGCCTGCGAGCACTAATAAAGCATTTGGAAAGGCCAGCAGTCATCCAGATATTATGATCTATCGATGGAAATAAATCACCACCCACGCGCGCAAAAAAATACGACTGGAAAAAAAAATCAACTTTTCCAACTTTTTGCCTTGCGTCTTTTTTTCGAGGACATTTGTTTCAAGTTGTGAATTATTTTGCCATATGTCCACAAACGACTCTAAGTATCAAGTTGATATATAAATTAAATTTTGTGGTTGTTGGTTGGGTTTTTTTTTTTAACCGCAGGGTCGAATATAAAACAGAATCGGGGGCTCGCCTGCGACCGCACGTATTGCCCATTACTGACCGTATCTATACTGGTCCAAAAGTGTATATACCAACACAATTCAGGTCGTTATATTGGTTAAGAGTATTGCGCGTATGATTTTTCCATATAACTGCCGTTTTTTATTGAATTTTTATTAAGATTAGAAAAGTAGAAACAAATCTCAAATTTATAATTCTAGTTTTTTGCTGATATTTTTTAAACTATTGAATATAGAGATTTTATTTATAATATCAATTTTGTAGAGAATTTTTAGAGTTATAAGAAAGATTCTATAAAAAAATTTTAGATTTCTCGTTGTTTATGAGATATTTATGATTTTGTTAGTTCAAAAATTGATAAAAATATTAGAAAAAATGAAAAATTGAATTTTTTTTTTATAAAAAATTCAAATATTTTAAAAATTCTTTAAAAAATTATTTTTCCTTTGTATTTTTTCATCTTGAAATAAGGAGAGATTAATTTTAAATTATATGAAATAAAATGAATGTGAGAAAAAAAATCAAAGTTTTAAATGCGATTGGATTTAGCGGTGCGCGTTATGATTCCGATTTGATTTAAAGCTCCCATGCATTTTACAACTTTCCTTCACAAAGTTTGTTAAATTTCCAAGCAGATAAAAATTCAGTACGGTCAAATAAAGCAGCAATGGGACGACGACGACGATGGCCATGAATTGCGGGTGATAGTTATGTGACCATTAAAAAAAACTACTTATAGACAGCTTAAATTAAATTTCGATTTATGCTCTAAGCGATAAATTCAAAGAATATGCTTTCCCTCTCTCTCTTCCACTACCTCTCCCGGGTATCGTTCTTTCGGGGTGGCATCCGCCCCCCAATAAATTCCCATCATCAAGCGAGTATACGCCTTCAGTCGCGTAAATCATGGAGAGTAAGTGAATCCGAATTGAATTGAATAAGTAAATATGGGCTATGAAAGTATTCAGAAGCAATCTCAGACCCTCAATAGCCATTGAAGTATCGACGAAAAAAAAAAAAAAATTCATTTAATTTACTCTACAACTTGAATACCAGTGAAAAACTTTTTTTTTTCTCATTGCGCAAGCAAATCGACAACAAAACAGAATTGTATTTCATTTTTTACTTTGACTGGCCTTTGTCGCACACGCCGACCCTTTCATGAGCCGTGCTCCGAAGCTCCAGCAGTCGTGAAAATGCATAAATACATGAGCGCAAAGCGAGGCCGATGTTGGATGGAACGGGAACAAGCTTGCGCTCTTCTCTACTCGCACACACGCCAACAGGCATGTAATAACGCCAGTCAAAAATGCGGATTTTCTAAGGCATTATCTCAACCCCTGTTGCCCACGAGAATTTCGCTTTTTTTTCCATCCGCTTGGCGAAGGGGTTGAAACCATTGTGCTATTATATTATATATATTTTTTTGTTTTAAATTCCGGCATGTCTAGCATGCAGCCACAAAAATTCAGTTGGAAAAGAGTAATTAACCTTCATATTCAAGCGAACCAAGTCGAAATATTTGAAGAATTGTTCATGGTAGTCTTGAAAAAGGGAGGAAAAATTTTTGGTATAAATAAATTTTAGGGGTGTTGATTGATATTAGCATTGGTGTGGATTAGTGTCACGCGAGTAATTGCGTGCAAAGGGTTGGCTTTATGTATAGAGAAATCTTGGCGCACGCATTGCTGTTGCTGCTGCTGCCTCAGCAACAACACTGCGCTGCTCTCTCTCTCTCTCTCCCTCGATCCCGCGATTTGCTTCAACGCAGTGCGCCTTTCCCAAGCGAAAACCCAAGCTAATAAAAGCCCACAATTACCTCCGGTTTTGGGCCATTTGTCTTGACGGGCGCGTCTCATGCCCGATATAATTCACCCTGGCAACAACACATTGTTGCCTAATGAGGTGTAAAACATTGCGATATCTTCTCTGCTGCTGGGTCTCTGTGTGACAGTCAAGTTTCTCTTTCTCTTTTGCCGTGGCTAGACGCCCAAAATATTCTGCTTGAGAATAAAACAAAAAATTACGCGAAATCCTGACGATAAAAAAATGTATTAATATATGTAAAATTTATGTAAAATGAGAGTTTTTTTCGAGAAATTGATGAAAAATATTCTAACAATAAATTTTGAGATTTTTGACGAGAGAAAAAAAATTTTTTTTTTTCATCAAATTTTCAAAGAGGATCCTCTTGAAGATTTCGTAATTTTTTAGTTTTTTACTGATAATTCGGTAAATAACTGAGATAATGAAAAATACTATAGAAACTAAATGATGGAAAATTTAATTGTCTACAAAAAATGTAGATAAGAATTTTTCGAAATTTCACTTTGTTTTCGAGATATTTTGAAAAATATGAATTTTTCAAAATCAATGATATCTCAAAAATTGCGAAAGATATGAAAAAGTTTATTTAACGTTTTTTGTAGAAAATTTTACCCCCAATAAAATGAGTTCTATGATATTTTTCGCTATTTTAATTATTTGCCGAGTTATCGCGAAAAAACTGAAAAAAATCACAAAAAAGGCAAGATCTGCAAGGGGTACACCCCTTTGAAAATGTCACAAAAAAAAAATTTTTTTTTTATCTCGACTAATCGTTTCAAAATTCATGTTAATAACGTATTAGATATTTTTTAACAATATTAACATTATTTTCAATAAATTTATCGGTAAAAATCGAGAAACAGTAAGAGAAAGTCATTTAAAGTGATAAAAGTGATAAAAGATGAATTTTTAATGATTGAAAATACGAAAATATTATTGAATCTATAAATTAAAATCGCTTCTCAGAGGGTTATAAGGCGTAGTGGTTGTGATTTGCGAGACTAAGAGAGCATCGACAGGCGACGCACGTGTGAAAAGGGCCTGTGTGTTGCGTTGGCACACGAAACGCAAGAAGGTTATGATATATTTGTAATCATGTTACCCAGTACGTGACCTTCCGTTACAACTGCCTCCAGTAACAAAGTGTTTTGCCCCCTTCTTTTTTCTCTACACACACACGATTTTGCGAAAGAGATTGTAGTATGCAATATTATTAGTTGCGTGGTATACCCCAGGCACTTTATTCCATTCTCATTTGAGAATTTAGTGACTCTCACCTACTCGTATAAGAAGAACACTCGACCGTGCAGGGACCATCAGGTCATGTATGAATAAGAGGGGGAGTAGAAATATCTTTTACTATGTGCGGTTGCCTGTGGGGTTTTCTCCTAAATCATCCTAGATTTGTTAGACCAGATGCTACGTGTGGTCTCGCCAAAGAAACATTGTCATGTTTACTTGAAATAAATGACAATAAACCAACATATTTCTCCATGAAGATATATCAAATATATATATATATATATTTAACTGTCCGTATAAAAAATTGTTTAGAAAAATTTTTTTCTTCCTTTTTTTTCATTGAATAGTTTTCAAGATTGCGAGTGAAAATAAATTTAAAGACAATGAACGTTGTGTCTTACTGTCACTATCGACCAGTTAGGTTGCTCGTCGACTCGGTCCGAAAGCCTTCTTACCACCCTCTTGATGCCATTTCACCCTCTTGCCAGTTCCCAGCACGTACACTCGTCTTTACCAGCCCTTGGGTAACCCTTTAGGGTTCTGGCATTCACCGACGACCATTCCGGATATCCTCGCACGCGAGATAAATCTTCGATGGAGCCTGTCGGAGCCTGGATGGCCCACCAAACGATCGTTAGGGTGCTCTTGGATTAATAAACCTATATTTTTAGATAAATGATTTTTATTTCATAACATAAATCTATTGTTTTTTTTTTTACGCTCTCTGAGAGATGTATTTCTAGCTCTCGCTCTCTCATGTTGTATATACACTTTTCTCTCGCTTAGTCTCGCGCTTGCCTTCCTATAAATCAGTGGAAATTTGTTATGCCCAGCACGCAGATGGTTTTGTTATATGAAAATATGTGCCGCACAGGGATGGAGTAAGTATCCCCAGCTAAAACACGTCCCTTATACCTCTCTCTGTGCTTTTAGCATTTGTGTTTAACACCACTCCCTTATTTCCAGGCCTACACCTCGATCTTACTCGGCGTCATACTGCTCTGAGCTCTTTAATTATATGTATATAGAGGTCGCATTGTGAATTACGACTATTTCTTCAAAATATTTCCTTACTATCGACGTATAGAATTCAAGTGTATGGGGCCACTCAAGGACCACTTGAAAACAACGACTATAGGTGGGATTGCTGAATTTTTTATTGTGGGATTCGAACGCGAGTGGACAGTGAAAAAGAAAAACGAGATGTACATTGTTAGTTGACAGAGAGGGAGATAGAAAAGTCTCCCTGGAGGACAGCAGAATACAAAGTGATAGGTCTGATAGCCAAGTGTGCAGCTGTCGTTAGTCACATCGGTACCGTTTTTTTTTTTTCTTCTATCATTCGAGTGAAGAAAAGTCTCTCTTCTTCCTCATTTTGGTATTTCAAATCATGCCAATCGCGCTCACGAGATCACCCTCTCTCGTTAAGACTCTTGAAAATCCTTTATATATCGTTAGAGCAGGAAAAAAAATATATTGAGTTGTAAAAAAAAATTTTTTTTTCTAACTGAGTCTTGGGCTATATGATGGTTACGCGTAAATTTTACGATGTGATTAATAAAGTAAGTGAGAGTTAGGCAACAGAAGAGATGGTGTGTATATCCACGTGGTGCCAAGTGCGTATATAAGGGGGGGTGCATTAGCCAAGTCTCTTCCATTATCCACGCGTGAGAGAGTCCTAAATTATCCGGCGCTTTCACCCCCGGCCTGGGCCAAGCTTTTCAGCCCCCTGTCGGCGAGAAAAAGACATACGAGTCGCCGTTAAAATCGCTAGATTACCACCACCGCCACTAGAAAAACTGCGAAAAATTAATCATCACAGAGACAACTCGAACGCAGAGTCTGATAATTGCCTGGTTGACACAACCAACTGATACAAATGATAGGAAGACGTCTGTGCAAATGTAAAATAGATGTTGAAGATGCGACTGGATATTTCACTGACCGCAGCAGGACGTTAACACGGATATTTCGAGACGGAGTCTGTGTCTTGGCTTTTAGGGATACATCAGCTAGCCGACTGATGCTGGTGCATCACACTGGACGAGGGAAATCCGGGGCCAGGCCTAAACCGCTAAGAGCTGTGATCCGGTGGTGGTTTATCTAATTGGAATTGTCGGGAGCTCGAGAAGAAGGTCGAAGTGGTAGTAGTGCGGTGTGTGCTATAGGTGATGGTAGAATGGTGAATGCTTGGCCAACTTTGGGCTATCTCTTGGAACACTGTTCCAAGAAGGCTCTTTAGACTCTAGTGACGTGACGTTGCCTAATACTCTAATCCTAAGTGAGGATGGGAGGGTGGCATTGCCTCAAGACGCTGCTGCCATCATGTAGCATCACAGGCTTGCGACCTAACATGTGCTAATTAATTAACAAGTCACACAAAGTATTGTAAAAAATTTAAATCTTCGTTTAATTTGATAATTCGACAATTATTCCATTGATAAGACAGTTCTCGAGGGTGTATCGATTCATTTGCCTATAGTCTTACCCTTCCTCATGGTTTGTCAATGCTCTTCCGTTCACTCGCCCCTTTAGCGCGCTCGAATCACAAATAATAGCGATTTGGTGATCATGATCTACATAGCCGTACGTTGAGCTCAAGTTTTGCAGCTGTAAACGAGAAAAAATCATCGTTGTCGTCCAATGGCCAGGCGAAATCAAAGTTGAGACAGAGCGAAGATTGAAGGAAAACTCTTGGCAGAGAAGGGGATGCAGGGATTTAAGTGAAGCTCACAGGGATTGCTTGTGGATCCTTGTGAGAGAGGAAGCGAGACTCTAAGCGCTGATCCAGCTCTTGCTTTAGAGAAGCGACTCCTTCTAGAAATCGTCGATCTCGCTGTAAAGCTTAGACGGGGGAGAAGGTTTGCCCACTCCAAGCTAGCTAGCTATCATCAGCGGCATTTCCGAGTGAAAATACAACGTGCGCGATATTTCCAAGTGTTTTCCCCGAGCCCTTAGTCTGCTCTATTGACTTGCTGTGTGTCTAATTAATGATCGGACTTTATGAAGGGTAAGGAAAACACTCGATAGCGCTGTGGCATTGGGGATGAAGGCTCATCAATCCTTCACACATCATGTGCAGAGACATCGCGAGGCATGGAACACGTTTATCCACCTGAGACAATATAAAAAAACGCATCAGGTAGAGAGAAATAAATCAGTCTAGAGTTGGATATCTTGAAATGATGTCGATGGCGGCAGCAGCAGCAGCAGCAGCAGCAGCGGTGGTACATCCAGGACCTCGTTGGCCCAGCAAGTTTTATTTACCTTTTTTTCTGATGTTCTTTCTTTCTCCTCGGGGGCTTGCATGCGGGAGAGCAAAGATTTCGCACCAGAGGGGGTAGAGGACCACCCTCCACAAGTGAAACCTGGTAGGTGGACATTGCGCAGTACCCGCCCCCCACTTTCAGCGTCAATTTTCAAATGCGCCGACGACGCGCGCACGTGCAACAACGCCAAGCAACCCCCACCAAGGGTTGGAATGCTTATGCGGTCGTCTCAACCCCCACTGAGCCAGCCCGACGCGCTTTTTCTTTAACATAGCACACACAGTAGCTCGCGAGCATCGCATCAGTGAGGGTTGTCGCGCGTTTAGCTAGTTTTTTTTTTCCCCCGAGACCAGTAATAGTGATTGAGAGAACCAGGTATAGAAAAGAAAAAAAAAAAACAGAATTAATAGAGAGGCAGAGAGGGGGTGAGAAAGGAAAAAATTTTCAATAAAAAAACGCGTCTTGTGTTTTCTCAGTTGTTTGTGATGACAAAGTTTTTATTTATTTTTTTTTCTATTCATTCAGTTTATTTTGTTTATATTAGGTAAATTTGATTGATTGATTTTTTTTTTATGACGAGAAAGAAGAAGGAAGATAGCGAAAATGTCGACGTGTGGACAATGAGGTTATTGTTGTTGATAATGATGAAAAAAAAAAAAATTGGATTTATTGGAATTGGAGAGTTCACCTGGATTTTTGTGTTCCAGGGTGGAACTAACGAGCGTGCCAGGTGGTCAGAATGCGATGGCACATCTTAAGAAACGGAAATTGGATGCAGAGTCGGGCATATCAAAGCCGATTCAACCATCAACATCGCCACTGAACGGCAAGAAGCAGCTTCAGGTGTGTGGTATCGGTGGACACTCACTCATGCAGCAGCAGCAGGACATGGAGATGTTTGATGGTGCGGCAAAACGTCGTAGAAAAAGTATTCGTGAGGATGACAAGACAATGTTGCCGCAGAAAAAGCGAGTTTTTACATCGACAAACTCGTTGAGTCCAGCGAGAAAATCAACGAAAAATTGTGAAGATCCGGAGGACGATGAGACACTGATTAGAGAGACTGAGGCAGCGTTGAAGAGCCTGTCAGGCAGTTGGCCTGGTCCCAGTGGTTCCATGTACCAGCGTGGAAATTCCGACGAAGAAAAGTACGAGTCAAGTTTTGAAAATTTATTTGAGGAGAAAAAATCTGATCCAAAGATGTCACCATCCTCATCATCAACGTCATCCGTGTCGACAACACTCACGACAAATAATGAGACATTAAAGGATGTAATAACGTATCGAGGTCAGCAAGAACGTAGATCATTTCAATTATCAAGGATACAAGATAATATTCACAAAAATCAAATGCAATATAAAGTTAAAAAAGATCATTCGGATAATAATCATTCTAGTCTAACAAAATTAGAGTCTGACTGTGTGCCAACTCAGTGTCAAATGACGTCGTCGGATGCCAGTAAAATGAGGTGCATGTCGAGGTCAATGTCGAGTAAAGAAAAATGTGACAGACTAGCGAGTGATAAATACTCGCGTTACGATCCGCCGGATTTTAATGAACTAGTCGATGAGTCGTCAAATGAATTGGAGATCGACATGTCAGACTCGTTGACCGACAAGGACGACAGTGAGAGAGATCAGAGGCCAGATGAGCGTGACAAGGAGCGATCGGGCAAGGTAGAAGGAAGCGACAGTGCATCGGCGCAAAATGTCATGCGACATCACTCGCAAATGTACTCAAATTACCAAAGATATCCGGAGAATAGGCTGAAAGTATCATCAGCAACAACAGCAGTAGGCGCATCCTCACCAACCTGTTCAACACAATTTTCAACATCATCGGCCTTTCGACCACCGGTAAGCAGTGATCACGCAAAAGCATCGTGTCGAGCACCCTCGGCATCGACATCCAGCCCGCCAATTGGTCCCTATCCGGCGTCGGCAACGTTTGTGGGATTTCCTACGCCAGTTCCGGGACCGGTGATGCCCGTGCCACAGCCAGTGATTCCACCGTCAGTAGAGGAAAAGCACGCTACGGTATCGCTTCTCCAGTTAAAATCACCGAAAGAAGAGCAAGGGCAGTGCGACGTAAATTCCGGTGTCGTGAGTAAAAGCACGACATCAGGCCTAACACCAGTTACAAGTCCCGATATAAATTCCTCCAAGCAATACACAATTTTACAACCAGCTGGAGTTGGTTCACGAGCTGCCACGGCCATTCAAGACATTGCCCGTGAGGGCGTTGTGGTTGTTGCAGCAGTCACCAACTCGGAGGACAATTCTAGCAACTCAACTGCCAGTTATATTGCTGCTACCGGTCGGAAAACCACGTCAAGCAACCAGGTGAATAGCAATCCAAGTCCTGGAAACACTCATGCCACCAGTGTCACCACAAATACCACCACTACCACAACTACCTGTCCCACGGCCATTGGCGACGTCTCCACGACCAGTGGACCCGGCCAATTATCCGACAGAGGTGGTACCTTTGATGGAAATCGACCGGTTATGTCCATGTCACCATCCAGCATTGGTCGAGGTGAGCGACAAAAAAAATTTGAGAAAACAAAAGTAAATTTTATTTTAGTGACATTTTTAAATGTTGCTTTATCCCGTCATCTCGCTCGGACACATCGCTCGCTCGCTATAAACTTACTTGGGCTATAGGGGCGAGAGTTGGACGAAAATCAATAATTACAATGCGAGTGTATAGGGGGACGATGACTCAAACTACCAAATCAACGGCCTTTATGCGTTTTCTCGCTCACTCTCTCTCGTACACTGGTTCTCTTTAGCTTGCTCGTCTTTTTCGCAACCTTGCTGTTGAGTTTAAAACCCCTTGGACGTGCCGACCCCTCTCGATCGTTGAAAAAACACATGCGATTATTTTGATTCACTCTTATATATCTCGCTTATTTTTCTCGCTGTCTTTGCGAACAAGTGTATCAGATAAATTTTTTTTCTTGAGGATCACGCGGGGCAGAGTGAAACGCTTAAGGAGTAAATCTGTGAAGGGGATAGGTCGGCAAAGGGATGAGGTGGTTGAGGGGCCAGGAGTTTGAGTGCATTCCACAGTCTCAGAAGCTATGGTGACACGATGAGGGCTGCTGTTGCCTGTGCTGCTGCTGCTGCTCGGGAAATTTGGGGTTGCTATCGCGTCATACGTATAAGCCGCAGCTGTCAGCGGGTGGAAACGTGACTAGCATCACCCTCCACCCTCGTCGTGCAGTCGAGCAGCCTTATTACCACCCAAACCACTCGCTCAGTCGTCTCTATCGCTCATTATCCCCTCAGTATTTTCTCTATCTCTGTCATGATCGTTAAAACACAACTCTCGCATCATCATTTTCATCGCAATTCAATCATCATTATATATATTTAAAATCATTGTCCAATTGATCGTCACTCGGTGATGCCTTTCAAATGTGCAGATTGACTTGTCAAGATTGCAACAGCGGGTATACAGAACCACAGAATTAGCGTGTGCGCGACCTGGTTTATTTATTTATTCCTTTTTCGTCCTGTCACTTGCTCGGCTACTGCATTGGAGCTCGATCTTTTTCGCACTTGTGTGTGACGGAAAAAAAAAAACGAGGAGAAAAAGAACGTGATTGCGTGCACGATCGGGCTGCCATATCCTCTGCCGTGAATAGAGAAGCGTGTTGACACGCCATAAAACCGCTATCGGGAAATCCGACGGCCGCAAAAGGCCACCCTCTTTCTCACTTTTGTTATACATACACTCTGTATACACATATCTCTGTCATTTTCACCTTTTATTTCTCCTTACAGTCAATATAAAAAAAAATGTAAGAAAAATAAAGAAACGAGATTGCGGTAAACCGCACGATGTAACTCAATTTTACGCTTTGCACTGGCGCGTGCAAACGTATGAGGGTAAAATCCACATTTTCTCTGCTGTATATGGATAATGATTGTGGGATATCGATTGTAATCCGATTAAATGGTGGAACAAAACAAAAGCTTTGGAGTAATATAGCGAGCGAAGGGTATATGAATGTATTTTTTTTTTCTCCGCGCGCACGCCACACGTCGCGCACACTGCCAGACTCGCGTCGAATGAATAAAACAATCCCAGTGTTTATGTACACCTCTCGTTTGCCCCGCGCGAGCACTGACCCTCACATGAAATGGCTACGAAATAACACTATTACACACTCGGCCTGTGCTTTCCAACCTCATCCACGCTCTCTCGCCCGGCTGATCCCCAACGCGCGCTCGAATCAACCCTCCACGTCTTTTTCGCCCTCTCGTTTTCTCTCTATACCTTCACTCGTGTTGCGTCCAGCTCGCACTCTCATCCTCATGGTAGGTGCTCTTCTGCACCTACTCGCTTGGAAAAAAAAAACCGCACGACCCGTGTCCGGCTCGTTACAAGTCTATTCAGACGTCCGGAAAAGACGAGCGCGTGCCGCTATTCATTTTGTTGACCGGAACCATTATCTTTTTTTTTTCTCCCCCTGTCCACAAGTTTTTATCACACATATTTTTATCTGATTCCCTATCAATCTTCATTGATGTTTAGTTTTAATTAGATGAAATTATTTTTTCGCTATAAAATTGACAGCAGTTATTATTGGTGATGGTTTTATTTATTTATTTTTATTTTACAGTACATTTTCACTCTTGGGACGAATAAAATTTCAGACTTAAATAAACCAAGCCACTAATGACGTCACGTATCGTAATCCAATTTACGGGGGTAGCCTGTTAAGGGACGCTATGTAGTGAAGGAAGCGGGTACCTAAGCAGGGATCGACTCTCGGCTACGCGAAATGACGGCCTGATGAAGTTTCGCCGTCATGGCGCTGGATGTTGAGCCGGCAAGGGGTGCGGCATCAGGGCCGCAGGGATTAGTACACGACAAAGTTTATAAAAGTGCTCGTCTAACCCCTCGGGAAAGCGCCCAGTGTCCCCATCCACAGAGTTCTCTCACACGTGACAAACTTGGGCCAAAGATGCTTGTACGCGATTCTGCTGCAGCACAGTCCTCACCTGTCCGCGATTGCTGCCTTTTTTTTCCTTCAAACACTCTCGGCAAAAACACGTACAAAATTTAATGAGACCCCGCCGTGCACAGTCTGCAAGCCCGTCGAAGCCCCCGGGTAATTCACGTCACGCGACAGAGCTCCCCCCGCGCGCACGCGACAGTATGTCGTGAGACACTTTGGCGGAAAAACGTCTGGCGTCGAGGGGTCAGTGCGCAGAATGACAGGCTTCCAAGGAAAATTATGTCTAGGTTTCATTTTCGATAATTACACTTGGATCAATTGATTGGGAATACTGTGAAGAAATTATATTTCAATGGGATGAAGAGTATAGCCTGGTTGTAGCATGACAAAACCCACTAGTGATATCGTGCTGTGATTTGTGTTTCAGAGGGCAACAAGTGCCCGACCCCTGGTTGTACGGGCCAAGGTCACGTGACCGGACTCTACTCGCACCATCGCAGGTGAGCAATTATCGATAATTAACTGACCACCGCCCCGGCGATTCGCCCTTTCGCGCGCTGCACGCACCCCTTTTTGACGTGGACGCGTGTTTGTATGTGTGTGAGGCCACTGCTATTAATCTAACTTGACATATAAGCCTCTATATATTACGTGTGTCTATAAATCCAACTAATTTATTTTTTACAGTTTGTCTGGCTGTCCGAGAAAAGACAAATTAACGCCTGAGAGTGAGTAGAAAATTTTTTATCTTTTTTGTTTTTTATTTTATACACATATATAGGATATAATTTTGGTAGATTATTTTTAGTGCATTGATCATAAATATGTTTTTTTTTTTTTTTTTATCAAAGTTGTGTGATACAAGTGAAATTAATTGTCCCACGCTATTTTGCACAATTTTTATCCATCAAAATATATTATATGAATCACAATAGTGAGAAAATTGCGTGCGCGTGGGAGTATACATGTGGTTTGACATTTTTTTTTTCTATATTTTTTATATTTGCTGTAATTTTCTGTTGAAAAAAAAATTTTTTTCTGTGTATATGCAATGTATTTTGGATTGTTACACAATTTTTTTTATATCAATCATAACATTTTCACACTTATAATTATTGTTTATTTGTGCTTTTGTGTATATATGTTGTGCGGGGTAGAGAGCTTCAATTTTCTTCTGTTTTTTTCTTCACCTTTTATCGCAGTTTTTATTTATTTATTTTTTTCTGAAAGGCAAAAACAACGATGACAACCGTCCTCCATCAGAAACCAGTACAATATGCAGTTAAAAATATTGTTTTTTTCTTTGAGTAGATTAAGTAGTTGCGATTTTTTCACTAGTTATTCCGTTTAAAAATCTTTTTTTTTAATTAATTAAATTTTAATGAACTCGAGATCCCAACGACCAACGAAGGAGACCAACCCGGCATGCGCAGAATCATTGTTAAAAAAGAGAAAAAAAAATCTTACAATATCCCTGAAAATAATTAACGTATAATTATAAAAAATATTCCCATTAGTTTTTTTTTTTTTAATCAATCTCTCTACCCGCTCAATATTCGTATTTACACATTAATTAGAGAATAATGTATGTTACTGTGCTTCTCTACTCTCTCAAAACTCTGCTATGATTGTATAAATCTCTGAATTTTTTTATTATATATTTCCGCGATATATATATTTTTTTCATTTAATTTTTTCTTAAATACCTCCCGCGCGTCACGTGAATTACTCTAAAATCCAGCAATGATCTAAATTTAATAAATATACTTAAAAAAAAAAGAAGAAATTAATTAATTAAAATGGATTCTGCGCGGCCATGTGTGTCTCAAAACGTTTGTAATGACGGTCTGGGTTCTCGCAGTTCTGGCGATGCATGAGACTATTTTGAAATGCCCAACACCCGGTTGCAACGGTCGTGGTCACGTCAGCTCCAATCGCAACACGCACAGAAGTCGCTCAGGTTGTCCAATAGCCGCAGCCAATAAGCAAGCAGTACGCGAAGCTCGTCACAAAGCTCAAGGTAAGGAATTTCGCACCGCGACAAACAAAAAAAATCACCGCTCAAGCACCAATCTACTTACCCTTACCCAAACTAGCATTAAAAACCCCCATAAAAAACAATCCAAAAATAAACAAAAAAAATCTCTCTGTTATTACCACTAGTGTCAGGTGTGCCACCCGAGTTTATCAGCACAAATCTCCTGCCGGGATCCATGGACATCAAGGGCTATCCTCTCTACCCAACGTCGCAGGATTCCAAGTCAATAGTTGGCTCGCCATCTTACGACTACTACGCTAAAAGCACCGGCGCCAATAGTAGCAATAGCGGTGCATTAATTGCAAAGCCACCAAAGACACCCGAGGACAATTCCAGCCGAAGTGGAAGTAAAGTCATCCCAAAGAGCGAGGGACCGACACCAACGACCTGTTGCAGTAGCAATTTACCTGGTCGAAGTGGTGATCTGCTCGTGCCGAAAACCGAGGACACATCGTCGTGTCAGGTGCACTCACCACCGCCTCCACCACCGCCAAATATCCGCCAGTCTTACGACTCATACTTGAACCAGGATTCAAACTCGTCCTCACTATCATCCATGGAGACAATGGGTTCCAGGCCAATAGGCACGGCAATCCACCACCCGAGCCAGCACCCGGCGCACCACGTGCTGCCCATGCAGCCCACAGTCACGTATCCGATGACGATGGTGGACGACAGTCGAATGAGCCACCAAATCTCACAGAGATCGCCTTACGACTCGTCCATCATGAGTGCAGCAACGCCTGCAGCCGTGACAAGCAATGAGGACATATACCATCATCGAAATCCCGAGCACAGAGTGTACATGCACTCGACAGGAAGCAGCGCAATTGCTCGACCGGTTGTAACGACTTACTCTAACGACGTTGGAGCTGCGCGGGGCTACGAAAACATTGCCAGCGTGGCGACACACCGACCGTACGACCCGGGCGCGACGGGATACGAGCGCTACGAGGGCTGTTCGCCCTTTCAGATCCAACAGCAGCAGCAGCAGCAGCAGCAGCAACAACAGCAACAACAGCAGCAGCAACAGCAGTTGCACTCGCGTGCAAACATGTATTACCTGGGTCAGACGGGCATGACAGCCGACGAGCAGGAGCGAGTTTATCACCAAGAAGCCCAAGCAGCGCAGCAGCACCAGATGGTCATGGCCACGAGCGGTGTGATGATCAAGTCTGAGGATGGTGAGTCTGTTATGGTCGAGAAAGGTTTGTAATTGTTGTATATTCATGCCCCAATGGGTGTGACTAATGCAGTAAGATGTGTGGCAATCGCAGGAGTATCCATGCCAAAATCTGGAGGACCTCCTACATCCCCAGGCGGCTCTGTTATAGACCTGTCAACCTCCAGCGTAACCTCGACGAGTCCGCAGGCGCCGCAATATGGTTCCAACAGTCTGAGCCCTCAGTATGGTGGTGGACAGGCGATTGGAGGTAGTCCACAAGCTGCGGCGAGTCCTCATCTAACCACGAGCCCGCAGGTTCCAAGTCCGCAGGGTCAAACCCTCGATCTCAGTGTCAATCGGTTGCACAGGTGAGCAATGGTTTTTTTTTAGTTGTTTCCCGGGTTTTTCATGGTTTTTAATGTTTGTACAGTGGAGCACCCAGTCCGCAGTACTCGACTAGTCATGGTGAGGCTGTTGCAGTGTCGGTGGGACCGGCGTTTCCGGCTCCCAGGCCCATTGACGAGCAGACAGAGCCCGTGGATTTTTCTACGGCCAACGAGCCGGTAAATTTCAGCGGTGGTCCGGGCATCAGACCCGTCGGTTTTCCACCACCGGGCGTCCACACTGCGGCCTACAGTCGCGAGAGCACACCGGACAGTGGGGTGTCACACTACATGGATGCTTATCGGGATCCAAGTGGTGAGAAATTAATTTTTAAGGCTGGTAAACGAAATAATTGGCGATTGGCTAACTTGAATGAGTGGACAATCAATTGCTTGGATATGGTGAAATTCTGGTGCGGGCTTTCTGATGAGGCTCCAGGGGGAAGGAATAAAAAAAAAAACAAACAAAAAAGTTGGGGGAAAAAATGTGAATGTGTATGCGCTGGGAACAAAGAGAAATGTTGAAATGCCGCGTGTGGCTCCCGGGGGTCCCGCGCGTGTTACAAGCGTCGAATAAAAATTCAAATGAACGCTACACGGCCTTGGTAATAGACGTCCAACTCATTTTGACTCGTTGTCATATTCATACGCACATGAACACCCACCCTTTTTGCACCACACACACACACACAGGAGCTTTTGTCTCGCTCTGTCTCTCTCGCGGCCATTCTGAAACACACCGGGATATTATATACTGCCACGTTTCCTCCATTGCTTCACGTTTCCCATACACACACGTCGCGGGAAACACGGCCATTGTTAATTATCAATATTTCGCATACAGTAAAAGTCTGGCCAGCGACGGCAATATTGTCCACTCGTCCCACACTCGCTTGCCTTTACGCCAGGGAGTAGTTATTGAAATTGAAACATTCGAGTACAACGGACGCGCCATTGCAGCCGAGCATTTCTCTCGCGTCTGTCTTTGAATATACATCACTACTACATGCACGTACTCTGTCGAGAAAATCATTTTTTTACTTGACTGCACTCTATTTTTTTCCAAGATATCTAATCAAAAAGTTTTATTGAAATTCTCGAGTTTTTTGTGTGTACCATGGGGAATTATTTCATATTGCAAAGCTAATAATTTTTTTACATGCTGAAAAATTAAAATCAAAATATCTTTGAAACAATTAAATATATAAATTTTTATTAAAAAATCTTTTTTTGTAGAGAATTTAATTATCTACAAAAAAGATTCCTAACAAAATTTATCTAACTTGTATCCTTATCAAGATTTTAACAAATTAAAAGCTCTCTAATTTTTCCAGCGATACATTCTTCTGATTTTAGACAAGTAATATATTTGTTTTTAGAATTTTTTTTTTCAAATTTGCTTGAAAAATATTTTCTATCCACCCTAATTATTTAGTTGAAAAAAAAAAATTCTTTAAATTTAAAAATAAAACTTTTATTTATTTTAAAAACCACTTGTTATTATTTAATTAAAAAATATTTGATAAGAAGAAAAATTTATTAAAATTAATTTTAAACAGTTAAATTAATTATTCTATTTTTCCTATTTCTAGAACCGATGTACGTTGACGTAGATAACAAACACCAATTGTTTGATGCAGCGTATGGCCCAATGAGTCCCCATCCAGGCTACGGAATGACGGGGGTGCAGGCCGAGTACCCAGGAAACACCTATACACCGTATCCAACAACTGGATACAATTGTGGCGGTGCATATCCAGGTGGTCCAGTGACATCAGGCTACCAAATACCAACAGGATACAGTCCAGCACCGTGTTACAGTATGCCACCACCGCAGCACACAATCGGAACCCTTGACAAGCCATCGCTCGGCAAAGATGACAGGTAAGAATAAGCCTGAAAAATATTCAACAAAATCACATTAACTTCTATGATAATGCATCTCGTGTGATGTGTTGCACGTATATATATGCATAAAATCTCTCTTGTCCTCTGCACATTTTGTTAATTAAAGTAATTAGTCTTCGTAGGGCGAAAGTGCCAACGTTATTTTAATTGACGTAAAGCTCAGTGGCGCGGCGATACTGCGGGGCAGAAGGAAAAGGCTGAGGTAGATCTAGAGTGTCGAAGGGGTGGGATAGGGCCGCGGGGATATAGGCGGGGTATAATCAGTTGCCACCGCAGTGGATTATGGGGCGAGACCCATCGTCCCGTCGGGGGTTTCAAACCCCCAACCTCTCCCTGCCGTATTTCTTACTCACTATAAAATTTAACTTTTTTTTGTCCCCCTTTATCATCGGCAATACCACATGAATTGTCATGCATAAATAGACGAAAAAAAGTCATTTAATTCATCGAAAGATCAAGAAAAAGCCTCATAGTTATGAAGGAACTTTTCCTGAGCATTATTAATACTTCTGCCCAATAAAACCGCGTTAGTCAAGCTCTCGGACGTTTATTGGCGTTGTATCTATATGTATGTGACGTTTGGATGAGTGAAATTAAGCGGGTCAAACATAGAGAGATATGAGTAAATTCAATAAACGAAATAAAAGGGGCATTGCATAATTTAATATCTTGGGGAGCAATGAACTTGCTTCAAGTGCAATATATAGAAATCAAAGTTGGGTCCAAGTGGTTAGACCATGAAACACGAAATCCCGATGGCGCTACGCGGCGTGATTGCACTCAAGACCCCGCGTGCTCCGGTGCGGTGAGCTCTCGAGATCTGGATAGCAAAGGCGGCCCTGAGCAATATCGCGGCCACTCAAGGGTCATCGAGGTTTCGAGGCTTCACAGACTCTCTCGTGTGCGTCCTGCAGAGGATTCTCAGCGAGGTATGATGAGGGATGAAAAAAGTCTGCACGCCAAACACGTATACCTTTTTCTCTTGCTTTTCTTTTTCTTTTTTTTTTTTTTTTCTTTTACTGGCCACCGCGCGCATTGAGCTTTTGAATCTAAGGCCCACTGTGTGTTCTCATTCAGTATGACTGCGAGAAGATTGAGTTTGTCACCGCGATCAGCCCCCTGTGGCCGCGACGTCAAGGAGCTCATTCAGTGTCCCACGTCCTTCTGCGATGGCATGGGTCATGTTTCGGGCAACTACGCTACCCACAGAAGGCAAGGCATCTCATAAATGAAAATATAAAGTGAAAAGTCTATAAACCACTTGGTCCTCACGTGTTACTCTCCTCAAATAGCGCCCTTATATACGTAGAGTCTCTCTTCGGCCCCTCAAGACTTTTTTGTTTATCTTTTATTCATTTTTTTCGATTGATTTATATTTTTTTATTACTTGTAATTCATGTGGAATGACTTGTTTGAAGAGACGAGCGATATTTAAAAATATTTTTGTAATTAAATAATCGATATTTCAGTAATTTTGTATTTTAAGTAGTATAACCTATGTTATGTCAGCCAAAAAATTTTTTTTTTATTTTAATCTATTTCTCGGTTAAATTAGTTTAAACAATGATATTTTATGACGTTTGATGGAGAAAAAAAAAATTTTTTTTGTTGATCAATTTTCAAAGGGGTATCCATTGGAAATCTCGCAGTTTTCATGATTTTTTCCAGTTTTTTCGCGATAACTCGGTAAATAATCAAAATATGGCAAAACATCATTGATAATAAATGATTGAGGGTAAAATTATCTACAAAATTTGTTTTGTAAATTTTTCTGTAATTCCCGTAGTTTTTGAGATATTATCGATTTTTAAAAATTTACATTTTTCAAAATATCTCAAAAACAAAGCAGAATATTCGAAAAATTTACTCCACATTTTTTGTAGACAATTTTATGCCTGATCATTTAACTTCTATAACATTTTTCGATATCTCCCTTAATTACCGAGTTATCATTGAAAAACCGAAAAAAATTATGAAAAGACGAGATTTCTAAGGGGTACCTCTTGACAAAAATTTCACAAAAAAAAATTTTTTTTCTACCATAACCAAATTTTCAAAAATTCAGTTTAAACTTATAAAAATACAATATTAACATGTTATAACACAATCATTAAAAAAAACATTCATTATAATCGCACGTCTCTGATCATGAGTAACCGGACCCCCACGAAAAGGAAAGAAGAAATTTTTTTCTTAATATATAGTGAAAGAAAATAAAAAAAGATGCTTGATATCTGTGGGCAGCAGAGTTGCCAGAAGACAAAAAGACAGAGAAATAAATATTTCATTGGGGTCAGGTCGGAATTTTTTTTTTTTTTTTCTGTCTAGTCAATGTCTTACTATTTTTAATTTCAATTAAAATAAGAAAAATAAAATAAAATTAACACAAATATTATTATAAATTGCAGTTTGTCGGGATGTCCTCGGGCGGATCGTTCGCAAATTCAGGCGCACTCGCAGGAGCTCAAGTGTCCAACACCAGGATGTGACGGTTCGGGACATGTAACAGGCAACTACAGCTCACACCGTAGCCTGTCTGGTTGTCCCCGGGCAAATAAGCCCAAGAGTAAACCACGCGATGGTCAGGATTCTGAGCCCCTGAGGTAAATATACTAAATAATTTATCCCGTTGATAGATATTAAAACGATGAGAAAACACTGGATACCCTGTGCAAGCCTGTGTTGCGGAATAATTCGCGATGAGTTAAATTCATTAGACCCTATATCACAAGATCAAAATCGATTTTACCCTTGGCATGCATGAAACTACGGGGAGTTGGTGCTTCATCTCACTGTATAAGACCCTTGAAAACACGATAGACAGGGTTTTCCGCCGCCATCCCACCGTCCTTATCCCGAGATAGAATTTGCCTCAACGCGGTGAAGACGCTGACTAATATGTGTGTGATGGTTTCCTCTTGTTTCACGCTCACTCGCTCGTCTCTCCAATGGATCTGCAATGATGATGACGTCGAAATACAATGTCAGATGTCCCATTCCCGGTTGTGATGGCTCTGGACACGCTACAGGCAAATTTTTATCCCATCGAAGGTAAGATTTTTTCATTATAAATATATTTAAAATTATATTCATTGAAATTAATTAAATAATTGTTTTTAATACAGTGCATCAGGCTGTCCTATTGCCAATCGTAACAAGGCACGTGTTCTCGAATCTGGAGGAACAATTGAGCAACACAAGGCAGCAGTCGCCGCTGCAACAGCTATGAAATTTGAGGGTGTAAATTGTCCGACACCGGGTTGCGACGGTATTGGACACATCAATGGTTCATTCTCAACTCACAGATCACTATCAGGCTGTCCATTGGCCGGCAATAGCCTGAGAAAACCAAAATTTGATGACATGACAAGCATGTACACAAAAGGAATCAACGGTGAGGACAGCGTATTTGATAAATTGGATAAAATTTATGCGCGAAAAATAATGATGATCCTCAGAGGGTGGTGGTGGAGAGAGGGCTTTTGAAAATCAATACGTATAGATCCTCAGTGGGGGATTTATTGAGATTGCTTGTCGTTACCGCGCGCCATTGTATTATACCTATCTCAAAAGATTTTCATTGATATACGCCTGATGGATATTGAAACTGCCGGATATCCACACACACAGAAGATGGAGAAGCGATCTTTTTTCGTGATGGGCTAAATCATTTTATAGTTTTATTGCTTGCTAATTTTAATTCATGAGAAATTATGAAAAAATTGTTATACGTAATACCTCGTTATCGTTGCCATCTCTCCCTCTTCTATCCACACAAATGATGTGCTGTCATACCAATCAGGTTTGCCTCTCTCTCTTCAATTTTTTATATCATTCGTCCCATTGTTTTTTAGTTTTTTTATTCTATTCTTCTGTAAAAAATTTATTTTTATTTATTATTTTTTGAGTGTATTCACGTGATTCGCGAGAGTTGTATTTGGGGGCATGTGAAGGGAAGATGTAAGCAATATTTTATTTAATGAGAGAGAGAGAGAGAGAGAGAGAATTATTTTTTTTTTTTTCAAATACCTCAACGCTTCTGTGATATGACAAATAATCTATTCTGATTTATTCTTGGGATCACAATCAGCTCCTCCTACTTTCCTGTCATTGAGCTTTGAGGAGAACGTTTACTTTTGAAGGTAAGGGCCTGACGTACTCGCCATTATTTGTTTCTATGTGTTTTTTATCGGTGTTTAATACAACAATTAAACATATCCACACACAATTTTAAATGTTGCCTTGTATAAAAATACTATTTAATTATAAAATAAAATTTTAAAATCTAATATTATTATTTTAGAGTAATAATAGAATGAAAAAAAAAACAAAGTTGAAAATTTTTACTTAACAAGTCAACATTTGAAATAATTATTGGATTATTTGGTATGATGGCACCTCACGCTATTTCTCAATATTATCATCTCTCAGTGAATATTATCATCCCTATAATCACATGCTCATCCTTCATATTCTCCTGTATTTAAAGCCAAAATACGACAATAGCAAAAAAAAAAAAAAAACAAAAACAAAAAAAAACGATGTTATACCCATTCCCAGCGACTTGGCAGCATATGAAACACATACTACATAAACTAAACTAACTTACATTTACATATAATTTTATTTTTCTCTTAACTTTATAATAACAGCAAGAATCGATTTACCCAACTCGCTGTGGAAAAAAAAAAGTACCGCTCTCTCACCACCCCCCTCTCCATACAAAACCCCCCATTATTTGCTCGCTACATTTCGTGTCAAGCAACACGCCTTTTATATTCTTCGCACACCTCTCTCTCTTCAAGTATAATATAAATCGCGCGTAAAAGAGGTCAATTATAATTATTGCTTGAAGAAAAAAAAAAGAAAAATAATTGGCGGGGGTTGTTGTGTGTCCTAGGGATGATATAATATTTTATTTTAATTTCCATTTGTCAGTCACATGATCCCTGTAGGATAAAAAAAAATATTGGAGGATGATAAGAGCGCGACTGATGGCAGTGGCGCCAGGCAAGTATGAATCTAGTGTTTTCCTAAACGCGGGTTATCTACTGCAGGGGTGGAGGCCGGTGGTGTGGCTCAGGGTGGTGCATTGGGTGCGGGTCAGGGAAGTGCAAGCAGTAGCGGACCTACTGGTGGTCAGGGCGAGGATTTGTACACGCTGGAGGCGGAAATCACGGAGTTGCAGAGGGAAAATGCCCGAGTGGAGTCTCAGGTCATGCGTCTGCGTTCTGAAGTCAGTGCTATGGAAAATCATCTAAAGCACGGTGAAAAGGTAAGCTCAGTCGATAAATTCTCATCTATTGGTTGGCAAAAAAGCTTGAAAAAAATTATTTATATTAAAATATTGCTTGAAAAAAAATTTGTTTCACCATTTAACGGTTAGATCTTGTGATTTTTTATTAATTTCTCTGTTATTTTTGTAGGAAAACAGCGCAATTGTCCAGCGGAATAATCATTTAAATGATTATTATCAATCTTTGCGTGATAATATGATAACGTTTTTGGAACACGTACGAATTCCCAGCACTCCTGGTGGTCCTGCTGAAAAAATGGGCCATGAAAATTTCGACAGCTATCTGACAAAGTTACAAACATTATGTACACCCGATGGCTACTGCGCCGATGAGGCTAACCGACCGACTTATGAAACTGTTAAATCAGCGCTGCAGGACTTTACCGTCCTGCCCACACCCATCTGAGACCATCAGTTTCGCGATTAGAACGCGCTAACATTTAATTCAAACGATAATTGTACAGCATACATCGAGATGAGATCAGTAAATGGCCAGAATAAGTCTGTGCGGATGTTTTAAAAAAAAAAAGAAACAGAAGGAAAAAAATGTAATGTATATAAAGCGAGGAAATGATAAACAATTGTACATAAAGTTAGAAATAATGTGTGTGTGTGTGTGGTCTTATCGATGCATATATGTGAATACAAAATATTTTTTGTTTTTTAGTGCGAGTCAATTGTGGGTGTTAACTAGTCATCGACCTATTCATCAGTATCATTCCAAGTTATATTTATTTTAGTATTTTATTCGAGTCATTGTTAATTTTTATACTAAGAAAAATGTGTATGAAATTTTTTTACACAATGCTTTTAGTGCAATAATTTTTTTTTTTTTTTCAAGAATACATTAATGTATTAGCTAAAGATGAAAATCAAAAACAGTATCTTCTCCAAGTCATATCAGATATTATAAAAAAAAGTAGATTAAAATGAATTTAAAATTAATTTCAATGAAGTAAAAAAAAAGTAAATGAAACTTGAAGGTATAAATATATTTAAAATCTTCTAGAGAATTATAAAACAAAAAAAAAAATGAAAAAACAAAAAGATACTTTTTTTTTCTTACTGTAATGATTGAGCTCTGTAGTGGCAATTTGTCTATAGTTTGTATATACAAAAAAAAATATCACGAATGTAGAAATTCAGGGGTAATTATTATGATTGATAAACGTATTGTCAACTGAAAATTTTGATAGTGATAAACAGTCAAATTTAACCGTCTTTGACAATGTAACGAATTTATTGCCAAAAAAAAAAAAAAACAAATTTTCATTGTGCTATTATTCTTAATTAATTGATTACATTGATAATTCATATGTGCAATAATTAATTAATTTATATAGTAGTTTATAATGTGAAAATTTTTCATTTTTTATTTTTTATCATGGATAAAAATGTTTGAAAATTGTTATTTAGTTACGTTGATATAGAGAAACAAAAAAAAAATGTATACGAGTCCTGCATATACTTATTCATGACTCAATGATTGAATGGATTCATTGCGATTTATAAAATTCATGAAAAAAATATATATATAAACACGCGAGAGAGACAGAGAGAGAGAGAGAGAGAGAGAGAGAGTATGAATAATTAATCGAAAATCATTTTTAATAAATGCAAGATGTATGTGTGTGCTTCACGCACGTCGTCGAGCCAATGCAAAGGAAAGACTGTAAAATTAAATAAATTAAAATTTGAGACACGTGATGTGTGTGTCTCGGGGAAAAAAATTCGCATTTGTATATAACAGCAAAAACTGGGAGGGTAAAAAAAAATTAAAAACCCAAAAAAAAAAGGGAAATCAATGAGTAAGAAAAATATAATACGAAGATATACTGAAAAAAAAAAAAAAAAAATAGTGATTCTTATATTATGATAATATAAAAGAACCATTTTAGCATGTGCAAAATAATGCGAGGATTAAATTAACTAAACTAAAAAAATTCTCAATTATGTGGGATATTACTGTGCAATTTATTAGCGATTAAATGTGTACGAAATGTGTGAATGTGTGTGTTTTGAAACATGATGTTTTTCAAGCGTCTATAATACTTCCTCTCTGCGTTTTACGATGAAATCTAAAAACAAAAATGTCTGTATCAGTCTCGGGATATGATAATTGCCGTGATGACACAAAACACAAAATAGCAGGAAATTAACAATGAGTTTTAATTATAAATGTATTACGAGATGATTTTTACTGCAGATGTTTAGAAAGTGAATATGTACATACAGTATTAATATTAATTAAAGTATGTAAATCAGTAGGAGAAATAAGAAGAAAAAAAAAACCGGAAAAGATACACATGAAAAAAAAGTTTATCCTAAAATAATAATAAGAAAAAAAGCCAACAAGAAAAATATAATTTAACCAGCACCATGTAATAAAAGTAATATTAAAGTAAAAAAATAGCGATAGCGATTGAGAATGATTATGCATCTTATATTAATTGTATGATTATATTAATATAATAATATATTAATTGAGCAACGATTATTCAATGTTAAATAGGTGAATATACAATATTGTTTCTGGGAGAAAACTCTTTTTACTCAAATGCTTTATTATATTATATACAATTTAATTTATTAATTCACAGATTATTTTTAATTTATGGTGATTAATTGATAACACGTTTATTAATAAGTTCGCGTCATTATTGCCATTATTGTTGTGATTTGTAAAATTCTACGATAATATAAATTTCACTGAAGTATGCTTTAAGTAAATATTAATGTTATTCCGATCGAATAAAGGGTATTTATCGATGAAAAGGCCCTTAATTTCATGTTTATTTGTTTCAATTCTAACTGTAGACTTCAAAAAAAGATAAATTGTTCATTAAATAATAATTAAAGAAAAAAATAAGGGTAAGTAAACGATGAAAAAGTGACATATTGAAAGTATGAACAAGTATGAGCATGTTTTATGTGATTTTTTTAAGTTTTGTTGATGCTGCAAGCATGGTTTCTGATATTTTAAACATTCCTATGGTAGAATAATTATAATTATTTAAATTTTAAGTTAATTTCACACCTAAAATAATGTATTTTTTACAGAAAATAAGGTTAGAACATCTATCACATTCTTATAAACAAAAATTCACAATAAAAATTCAAATACTTCATTATTTAAGATGATATATCCATAAATTATGTTTATAAAAAATATATTTTCCATTATTTTTAATTATTTAAGTTAATTACAATGATTTTAATGATTAATTTCACATCAAACAACGATATTATTTATTTTCTGCTTGTAAATAAATTGTAAAACCATGTAAAATAGTCTAATAATTTAATAAAATCAATATAATCAATTATACATAATCGTAGATTAATTGTTTATCCCTTAAAAACCATATTTTTATAAATTTAAATGAACCTGCCACCTTCTGCAATTTCATACATGCCAAGTAAAACCTCTAAAATCGTCGAAAAATATCACAAAGTATTAGGAACATATGAAAATAAAAGAGGTCGGTCGAACAAAAATTCAAAATTATCGGAGACTAAATTACCATCGAGCGGTAAAAAAGGGAAATATTTTGAGTTTTAGTTAAGTTGTATACCAACAGATGGCGCCACGGGTATCAAAACATCGAAATCCGGACGAAAATTTCGCTGAAATTGACGAGATGTATCAGGAACATAGGATAGCCGAAGAAGTCGATCAATAATATTTACATGTCGGTGGCGCCATCTAGCGGTGAAAGATGGAACTAAAATCAATGTTTTGAATTTTAGTTCGACCATTTACCGACAGATGGCGCCACAAGTCTCGAAAACATTGAGTTTTGAACGAAAATTTTGCTGAAATTGACAAGATGTATCAGGAACATAGGATAGCCAAAGAGGTCGATCAATAATATTTACATGACAGTAACGCCATCTAGCAGTAAAAGATGGAAATATTTTTAAAAATTTGAATTTTAGCTCGCTCATTTACCGACCGATGGTGCCACAGATCCAAAACATATCAATTTCATGACGAAAATTTTTGCTGAAAACGACAAGATGTATTAGGAATATAGAATGACATAGGAGGTATGCGACGAAAAATTTTGAATTAACTAATAAATATCGAATTTTATTGATAAATACTGCAAAAAAAATACAAATATTGCTAGAATTAATTACAATAAATTATAAAACATGAAAAATACATGTTTTTTTTTTTATTTTCATCGTTTATTACTTCAAATAATTAACTTCTAAAAATTGTTTATGATGGTATGAGTGTGAAAATTTGTTTTTAATTGTAATTTTATGGTAATTATGAAATTAAAAACTGTATAATGAATTTTTTAACTTCTACAATGCACTCAATTCTGTAAATCAACAAACAGAACCAATTGTCGCAGTACTACATTGAGAATCTGGTAAATTATTTACCTAACATTATTTTACTTGCTTAAAACTGTCATTAAACATTACAATAATGTATAATTAATCTACAATTCAGTTTGTTATGACTTCTAAGTACATCCAATCGCATCTTTTATTCTTTGTACATCAATCCCTGGACTTTACGTGGAAAAACAATCATCATTATCGTTAAAAACGTACATAAAAACCTATTCTTAGTAGCAAAAAATGTTTTGCGGGCAAAAAAGACAGTTTTATCTCATTCTTTATCGAGTTTCGTGCTTGACAGGTGTATTTTTGTCGCTGTCATTCTGTTCACTCAACAAATCAACAGTCATACTTGAAGGTAAGTCAAAAATTATTAACAAATTTGGTCACTCAGCATAAATTCTTTCCAAAATATCGATAAACACATTCTCCACACATTTTTAGACGAAAATTACACCGAATATCATATCTCTAAAATAGAAAATGTGGATTGCACATTTTTTAATTCTATTATTACAACTTTACAACATCTATGGCGCGCCGGAAAACCGTGAGGAGCTTCTCCACCAGCTGAAGAACACTCCTGTAGTGTTGAACGGCGTTGAAATGACATTATCAACACTATTCGATGGAGACATACCCACCGACAGAATCCTGCCTTTATCTCAGATCATTCAACCTCGAATGACAATCAGTAACAAGCCAAGACAGCTACGAGGTAAGTATTTCAACAACGTGTACATTGATCGAGAGTTAGTGTTGCAAACTACCGGTAGCAGTGGCTCGAGTCTTCCTCGCACACAAAACAAAGCAACAGCCAGTGAAATAGCTGCGCAAATCGCCCATCAATCTGCCAAAATCGAACCATCATCCTCCAAGAAAGAAACTCCAGTACTTTCTCCAAAATTTACAGTAATAAAGGGTCCGCCAGGTGCAGGAAAAACTGCAACAATAAACAAAATATTCTATGAACTAATCAAAAATTATCTAAACAACTGGATCATGCAATTAAACATGGCTCACCTGGAAAAACTGCAGTCAGGTCTGATCACCAAATCGATTTTTATCTCTCAAGCAGTCCCAGAACAGCATCAAAATCTTTTTTACGAATTACTCGATAAAAAGCCTGAAAAAATTGTTAGCTGTTAGATGAACGCACAAAAATGCTAACACAAGCTAGAGTTGACAGCGCGAGAGCGTCTGACATCAACGCAACTGCAGTCGATAAAGACCTTCGGAGTGGAGAACTTCATCCCGGTGAGCTACAACGACCTCCAGCTGCAATCTCCTGGTGCAGGCACAAGTTCCTCCGTCTTGGAGTGCCTGCACAATCGTCGCCGACGGCGTAGTGTCGCTGTAAACTGCGCCATTTCACTGGAGGATGTGAAAAAATTCTCCACTGCTGTCAACCGTCATGAATTGACCCTGAAACCACAAATAAAAAGTGATGAATTTCTCGCAGTTTTAGAAAAAACTGAAGAAAATAATAAACAAAAAGCTCAACAATTGGTATCACTAATAAAAGAAATAAAAACATTATTTCCAGAAAGTTTTTCACTCACCGGAACGTCAAAAATGCTGCTAGAAAACGTGGTGCAACATGGCAGTTTTTATGCCTACAGAAAATCTTTACAAACAAAAAATACTGTTCACAGTATTTCATCAAATGCAGAATTAAATACTGCACGATATCCAAGTAAAAGTGCCATTATCTACGGAGCAATGGCCTTAACACTTATCAGATCGCTCCACCAGACGATAGCCATTTGTTTTCACTCGTCTGAAAAAAACTCAAGTAGTAAGGACTGTGCATACGCAAGTAGTCTGTTTGCCTTATCTGTAGCTTTGCCCATTGGCATAAAGATAGCAATGCCCTACATGCCACTGATCGTGCAGAGTTTTTCTAAAATGGCGCTAGATATAATTCCGTCAATAGCGCCCGAGTTTTTGCGCACAAATGTGCAAATAGCTGGACAGCTGAGCTTAAAATACGGCGTGACAGCAATCTCACACTTGATAGTAATCGGATCGATGCTTTTGGATGCCTACAACATTGTTCAGTCGGTTATTTTGCTCGGTAAATGCTCGTACCAAGCTTCAGGATGTCCATCAAACGTAGAAGTGCAATCGGTGATTTCTCTGACGTTTTTCGCGGTGTCAATCGCATCCTCGGCCGCGATGAGAATCATAGAAACCAGCTGGGTGGCCGGATCGCTCATTGGTGTGGCTCTGATGCTTGGACACATGGTGGCACTGGCGATCAATGAAGCTGTCTACTACTCCAAACACTATTCCACAACTTTCGGGGAGAATTTCCGCATTGGTTTGCGTAGCATGGTCTTCATGGGACCGCCAAGTGATGTGGAAGCTCTGGCACGACGAACTGAGTGGATAAAAAAATTGCAGAACCTTGCAGAAAAGTTTCTCGACGACTGTAGCGACGATATCGTGGCCTACGGCCTTGGAATCGGCAGGTTCGAGTCCAATTCCGTTAGAGCAAGCTATTCCACGATAAACATGGCTCACTCCGCTCCAACTAATACTCATAACCGCTCGCGAGTGCTACCTGAACCCAGGCGAAACATCACCCAACTCTGCCTACCGAATTTCGATCCAAATCAAGAATTCTACGACTATCCAATGACGATTTCTACGTCTGTGTACGCCTGCACCAATGCCTTCGTGATTGCTCGTAAGAGAACATGGGGAAAACTATTTTTAACACCCCGATCTACAATAGTTTACAACCTCGAATTTGTAAACAGTGGAATTGTCCAAGGAAGTCACTTCTTAAACAACATATTTTTCATTCACAACGGTACAAGCAACCACATCATCCGCAGCAGCGGATCTACAGTAAATTCATACATTTTAATGACGTCCCAATTCAAAGGGAAAATTATCATCAACAGAGCCACTCGAAAAAGCATTTTAGATCTGACTAACGTGCCCTCACCCACGCTGACATTTAATTGGTCTCCTCAATACCAAATCGGAACTGTTGCACTTGATAACAATCGAAATTTCTCAGTTGTCGCTGAGGATTCAGCCATGCCAAACCTGCACGTGATCGGTCGGAGAAGTAGGGCCGACTTGTGCAACTGTAAATGGTCTGAACAACTAGAATCTACGACATTTAATCAAAATAATCATCACATAAGCGTAGATTTCCACGGTGGAGAGTCCTCTACAAGCATGGATTTCATTCAAGACTGCAGAATATCTGTTATCAATCGATTTACCGTGCTTACTGGAAGCAACTCGACTTTCGCCACCTACCTCGCGTCAGTCAGCCTCGCAGGATTGTTCTACAACTTGGCTAGAACTGTGCGAGCAAGGATAGAACCGCTAAACTCGCATTCACAACGACACTTTTCTCTTTGGATCCGGGGTTAATGACAGATTTCTTATCGACGATAAAATGATCTATCTCATGGGCTTCAACGGACAGGACGTCTATTCGCTGAGCGAGGCATCACCGCTCCAGATTTGGATCAACAATTTCGGAATGGATAATGCCATGGACATGCTCATAGTACCTGATGAACTGTGCGAGAAACTCCGCGTCCAAGCGGGATTCAAAAGATATCCAACTGAATTGTATTGATGAAAACAATTCCACCATCACTGAGACCCTGAAACAGAGATTTAAATTGGCGCAGAAAGAGTTGGAATTGAAGAAATATTATGGGGACAACGATGAAGCTCGTTTAAAACGTTGTGTTGGCTGTGTCTTGGCTGATATTTTCATGAAATCTTCTATGCATAAATTATTTAACTTTAAATCACCACTGGATAAAATCAATTTTGTACACAACAATTGCAAAAAACTGCTTTCTTACAAGAATTTAAAACTTTTGACTAGAAAAAAAATCATTTCAGCTATCATTCATTACAGAAAAATTTCTAAATTAAATCATCAATTAACTCACGATGAAAAACATGATATTAAACAATTTTATAGTAAATTCCATCAATTTAATGACAATTTTTGGCGAAAATTCTTACTCAAATTAACTATGAAAAATAATTTAATGAATATTCTGCATTTAAATGATACTATGCACAATTTTACAGTTTGTGATTGAAACAATTGCTTTGACTTTTTTATTAAAAATATATATAATAATAATGTTTATACCTGAAAAATGTTGTTTCAGCGGATGATAGCAATACACATCTATGGTAGAAATTTTTATTCTTGAAATTCTGAAAATAATTGAAATAAAAATAAGCAAATAATAATAATAATAATAATAATAATAATAATAATAATAATAATAATAGGGAATAATATAATTATGTTAGTTAATGATTTTACTAATGTTTATTAATAAACATTTCATATAGATTATTTTAAATTTATCATAATATTAATACCTGTTGTCGCAATCGTAGTTCATTTTAAATCGTTATTTACACTATTCTGTATAAAATGCGAGTTCGAGATTAAATCACACCACTATGGTTGTATCGTGTTTGTGTATCTTTTTCTTTCATATTTGAATATTAACGTTTTATTTCTGTCATTTCATTCATTTTTATTCTTGTTTTTTTTTTTTGGACACTATCTGTCATCGATTAATAATTATCAATGCTTGTACTCAGGAAAATGCGTAGGGGGTAATAGGGCAGTACGTTCGTTATCACTAGTGTTGTTAGTATTTAATTCATTAGGGATATCATTATTTATGTTACAATCTAGACTAATTTTATCGTCTAGTGGGCATTGTTGAATATTAGGCAAATGATTCACATCGATTGCACGTATTTCAGGATTTTTAATTTTTATATCTTGATGAGATTGAGCATTTACGACCTGGCCATTAGTGCGATCAGGCTCGTTGTTGTCCGTGTGAGTTGGCGATGGATAGTAGCCGCGTTGACAATTTTTTGGCAGTTGATGCTGATGCAATATTCCGGGTGACGGCGGCGGCGGTGGCTGTTGTGGGCGCCGATGTTGCACACCATCCTCACTCGTCCACCGGGCTAACTGTTGTTGAGCTTGAATAAATGCATCACTAGAAAACAACAAGACAGTGCGAGCCCGGATCTTTAACACGGCTAAAGCGCATGCCAGATAGACGACAGTTATAAGATAAATTTCCAACTTTTTACAAAGAATTATATATACTTAATATCCATTCAATCAAGACCAATATATATATTTTTTTCTGCGGCTTGTGCGGAAATTATTAGAAAAATTCAGCTAGTTCAGTCAAAAAAAGCTAATTATCTTCTGGTTTTTTTTTCAGACATAATAATAATATTGTACAAATATTCTGCTTTACGCTTTGCGAATTAAATGTATAAAAAATGGTTGTTTTTTTTTTTACGTGCTGCTGGCAATCGTAATTGACGCGGATACCTTTCGCTATCGGGCGTACCGCCCCTAGTGTTTGAGCCTCTGTCAGGATCGGCAGTTTCATAGATTCCCTCCTCCTCGTGCAATTGTTGGGATTGCTGGTGCGAATGCTGGTGAGAGCCGTACGGGCTTCGCGACGATGGTTGACGGTATCGACCATACACAAATCGAGGATCATCGTCGCGAACGCGGCTGCACCTTCTGCTTCTACGCACGAGGACATATTTTATCATTCCATAATTAAATTAACACTCCAACTTTAACCCACTAGCGCTCGCCTATTTATTACTCACCACCCGCTCTCTTATCCCAATTACACAATTTTTGTATAAATCGCTTTCGGACTATTTTTTTCCCTCAGTTTCTTCAATACAATCAAGGTATACTGATCCAATTTATATTCGCAACACGATTTTAATTAAATAATTTCATTTATTATTAATTTTCCTCCATTACTCGATATTTTTTACCCGGTTTTTTTTTTTAAATAACTCATAACTTGTCATATTTTTAATTATTAAAAAAAAAGAATTAAAGTTTCGGACTAAAACGACGTGATTGTCCGGTGACGAGCGTTAATGGGTTAATGCAAGAGACCGAGAGGGAGGGAGTAGAAGATATAAAGAGTAAAAAAAAAAGTTTTAAAAAAATCCTTCGCGTCCTAAGAAGCAAAAGAAATAATTCGACACAAAGTAAAAGTGTTATATACGAAGCCAGGCGGCCAAGATAAAAATTGAAAGAGACCAAAAACGAGGTCGAGAAGATGACATTAAAGTCGAGGATCCAACTTACCCCTGGGACGATTCGCTACAGACAGACGAATCTATTCTATAATGATGATCGCCATCGCCCTCGGGTATTCGCATTTCCTCTGAGCCATTGGGGCTCATGTGACGGGTAGAATGAACCTCCAGTTGGCGAATAAGGTCCTCAAGATTGCGGATACGAATGGGTCCACAGCTGGGCGGCACATCCACCTCATCTTCGTCGTCCTGGTTGTCAATATTGTCCTGGTCATTGTCGGTCTTTCGGTACTCGGGATATGCACAATCAACCAGTGACTTTCTGAAGACCTCGTCGTCCATGAGATTACCCGAGCCTGACGGTGTCCCAGCGATGCTTCTCTGGCATGCGGCTGTCCTCAGGGCTTGCATTAAATCGCCATGGTAGCCATTCAAATTGTTGAGAGTTCGCTGCACCCCGGACATCGGTCCGTCGCCCAGTCCTGTCGACACATTTCCACATTAATTAATGCGATTGCACGCGAATTTCTCCACCTCCCGTTGCTGTACGCGTGTGTTTGTTTTATTACTCGATGTTGTGATGGGTTAGGATCTAAATATGATATCCGAGTGTGAAATATTTTTTTTTACGTTGGTCAGAAAAAAGAATAAGGAATATTCTATGGACTAATCAGGCATTACAATACCGTAAGGACCGTGTTTCTTTAAAATTCCCTTCTCAGGCAACTTTGTCAGACTGTTCGGTGGGAGATCAATGAAAGAGACAACCTCCTCGGCGCCCGTACCTCCATCCTCGTCATCCATTCCAAGCTGCTTCATCTGGATTTTGTGCTCCCTGCAATTAAAATATTATTTAAACTTAATTAAAAACAATTTTTTTTTTAATTATATACATCGAACAATAATATTTAAAAAATGTTTTATTGTGATTTTATCGAGTTAGCACTGTTTTGTATTCTAAAAGTAACTTCGATCTCATTATTAAACAAGTTGTTATATTGAAAAGTAGCTCTTGAACACGAAAGTTTTCTTCAAGAAAACCAATAAATAATTTGACTGAATAAGTAACATCCTTTGGTAAATTACATTTAAATTTTTTATCTTATCTATTTTTTTTTTTTTTGCCTTTACCGCATTGTAAAACTTTTCAATTTTTCTCTGTCGTTTTTTTTCTTTTCCTAGCATATCTCCTATACATCCCCGTCGCGGTCTCTTTCTCTCTATTTTCTTTATTTTTTTCCAACTTTCTAACTTTAAAGAAAGTGTACAGAGGTCTGTTGGTTTTTCCCGAGGCCGTTTGAGCGATGAATAATAAAGCCCGATGGCCCACTCTTTTCCACTTGGGTGGCTCAACGTGTGTTTGTCACAAAGACAGTGAGTTGCGAGAGTGCCGAGGATCAGGGACGATAAGACAAAGCCCGAAAAATTCTAATATATCGCGTCACCAATGCCAAAAGGGAGTATATAGTTTTTTTTTGCATGTATTTAATTGAGAAATTTTTTTAAAAAAGTATAAATATTGTCAAAAACTGTCTAATAGATTTCTAAAATGAGTTTTCAAACGTTTAGTTGAAATAAGGAAAAAAAAATTTTTCATGAAATTTTTCAAAGGGGTACGCCTTGGTACCCCTTGGAAATCTCGTTATTTTCGTAATTTTTTCAATTTTCCCGCGATAACTCGATAAATAAGTAAAATATCGAAAAATGCTAAGAGAGTTTATTTATTGGGGATAAAATTTCCTACAAAAAACGTTAAATAAACTTTTCCATATCCACCTCAGTTTTTGAGATATTACTGATTTTTGAAAATTCTTATTTTTCAAAATATCTCAAAAACAAGTGGAAATTTCCAAAAACTTTATTCAACATTTTTTGTAGGAAATTTAATTCCCTATCATTTAGTTTCTTTAAAATTTTTCATTATCTTGCATAGTTACTGAGTTATCATCGAAAAACTAAAAAAATCACGAAAACAGCGTGTAGACCCCTTTGAAAAATTGACGAAAAAAAAAAATTTTTTTTTCTTTATCAAACATTTCAAAACTTGTAGTTAACATATTTTTTATCAATTTTATCCAAAATTTGTCATTTTTAAATGAATTTTTCAACCAAAAATATTATGTAAGCCCTTTTGATGTTAGTTATAATTTACATATTTCTTCATTTTTTCCTTGTTATTCCCAAATTTTCAACTTACTTCAGTCGTTGTCCTTCGGATCCGATATTACTTTGTTGGAACAACACGCGCTGAGAGTCACTGCAACAAAATAAATACATTATAAACGGTGGAGAATGTTTTTTTTCTTTTCAACGTATGTGAGAAAAGTAATATTTACTTGCTCGGAGGAGGCATACAACCAAAATCAAGGATTCGATTGACAGTATCGAGTGCTGCAGCTTCCGGATGGTGGTTGGGCGGTGCCCCAGTACGAATTGGCGTAGGTTTTTTCGTATAGGGTGTATCACATTTCTGGATAGTACTCTTTCGTCTGCGGATAAATTACGTATTCATTACAAATAACCGTTCAACAGGCCCCAATACACGTCTATTAGGATGGATATATATAAATATATAAACGCACGAGACGATATATAGCTCTCATGCACGCTACATTTTATCGTTTTTTTCTGTCGACAAATTTTTTTGTTTCGCTTCTTTTTTTTTAGCAACTTGCTCTTTGCCTCATTATAAATTAAATTAAATATAAAATTAAATTCTTAAAATCAATTAGAAAAATTAATCAACCAAATATCCAAGCCTGAAAGCATTATTTTAATTAATTATTATATTTTTTTTCTCATGGAAATATTCATATATGTAATTATATTTAATTAAAATCTCGGTTGATGCATAAAAATATCATCTTTCAAGGCTTGATTAATGATTAATTGTTAAATAAAACATGGGTATAGTGCACGAGACTACGATTAAATATTGCCATATCGATTGGTCCGATTGAGTCGTCGATAGGGACGTAAAAAAAAGGCAACAATTGTTCGTCAATAGATATGGACTATGCACAATTGCATTCATGGCTCTTTAGCTAACGGGGCTACCATCTAATCATGGATCTCGCATGCATTTGCAACATCAACAGTCAACCAGTCAAATGGTACACCCGGAGCTGGCCTGATTCTTTGCCTTTTATTACAAACTTGTGTGTTCTCTATCCACTTTTTTATTTTTGTTTTTGTTGCGTTAAAAAAAAATTTTTTTCCACTCTGTCGTCTGAGAGAGTATGCTTTTTCTTCGTGCTTTATCGTCGTGCCCACGACTGCAGTACCCATCAACAAAATGGCAAATAGAAAAATAATATAATCATAAAAAAATAGAATAATAAAAAATTATATCTTAAATATATACAATACACGGGATTAATTTTTTTTTGTTTCTATTATATTCCGGGCATAAAGGGGGCCTTGATAAATAATTTTAGTGAGCGAATGCAATCTCTGCTGATTGTTTTTTTTTTTTTTTTCTTAAAAAAAAAATCTTGAAATATTCAAATCTCATGATTTTAACACCGTGATGGAATCCTGCGGTGCATGACAAGTTTTCAAAGTCCGAAAGAAGACTATACAAGCGGATAGAAGTCGTTAGGATGGCGTGTAGATTGATGGGATATTTTTTTTTTCTCAAGTCAAGAAGCTTGTTGAAGCTCGTCAAGAAAGTTTTTGACGATAACGAAAGCGGAAGGGGTTACTTTGGGTGTGGAAAAACCCGGATATACGCGAGAAGATGCCAAGTGAACGAAGAAAATTTTTTTCTTTTTTCAAAACTGCTGACGTAAAGCTGACGAATAATCCGTTTTTTTTTTTTCTTTAGCATAAAAATTACCTGAGAAAAATTTTTTGAAAGAAAACGTCAGTAATTTTTCGAATAAATCCATAAAATAATTCTAATAAATTGTAAAATACAAGAAAAATATATCAGTTAAATTTAAAATATCCCGAGAATACTGTCACAGTTTCATTGATTTTACCGACTATTTAATGCTCTTATTTTTGCGGCTTCTCATGGCTCCCATATGCGCTTGCGCTAGTCCACAGAGAGTAATACGAGTAAATATTTTTTTACCCGTTCGTACAATCCACATACATGATCTCCTGTCTATAGAATCAGAATAAATCAGCAAAAATAAACGTAAAAATACAACGATGAGAGGACGCAATCGAGCCATTTTTTTAATACCATCTCAATTAATTAAAAACACATTTCTAACTTGATTTAAAACATAATAATCAATTCAAAAATCCAATCAATTGAATTATAAATAGTAAAAAATAATTTCAATCATCATAAAAAAGTCTCAAAAATGGTTAATATTATACATATATCCATACATTGTTGAAAATGGGGAATTATTTGATTAATATTAATTTCGTGCGTCAAGGTATCGACTCAGGTGTGTGCAAGCGAAGCCTCTGGAAACGAAAGAAACATAAAAGAACAAGCGCAAGCGAATGAGGGGCGAGCGAGAAGCTCCCTTGTGAGCTTTTTTTCTTTTTTTTTTTCTGTTCCTTTTCATCATGGATTTGGCGTGGTATATAAGTACATGTGCTATGAGAAGCCTCGAACATATGACCAGCAAGATGGCCAACAAGTCGAGAGCGAAGACTGTGCTAATGCGTATTGATATTTAGTCTGTTTATTAACTATATAAGCAAAATCCATTCGCTCACGGTTGTGGCAGACTGATCCACGATTGGGGCACAGGGTTAAAAAACGATAAATAGATGCGCTGGCAAATGAGGGATTAACGTTACTCAAAGGGCAAATTCTAAAGACGGGATATAAATTAAATTATATTAAATGAAAACATAAAGTTGATGAAATAACGTAGTATATATCAAAATAACATATGTCAATTAATATATACAACGTTTAAATTTATCTTTGATACATGAAAAAAAATTTTTTTTTTTTTTCATTTTTTTTCATTTAGTTTTTTCGTTTTTTTTCACATTCATGTGATGATAGAAATTAAAGGACATACAAAGAACGTTCTACGTGTATGTATCTGCACACTAACCTGAGACAGAGGGAGAAGTTTTTATGTACTACGACTGACCTGTAGCAGAGAGCCATCAGAGCAAATACTACGAAAACACCCCCTACCACCGACATGAGCATACCAACTAAAAAACCCGTGTTAGAGCCGTGGTAGTTCTCTGGATCAATCAAATGTATAAATTTAATCACACCAGAGGCGAAACGACGATTTTTGTTTTTTAATTCCAATATTTCATTCGTTTGTAGAAATTAAAAAATTTTGTCATTTTTTTTTGTTTTTTAATAGCGTGGAGTTTACCATATGGTACGCATCAGTGTGGTGTGCGGGGTGATTTTGTTAATTTTCGTTATCCAAATGTCCCACAGCATGCAGACAGACAGAAACAGACAAGAAACAAAGAAGCCATTATCAGCACATTTATACATTTTTACAAATCATTCAAAAAATTTTTTTTCTTTCATTTTCCAAAAGAAAATATATACATATATCTGCATATACATATATATTTTATTCAACACTTGATCAGTTTTTTTTGTTGCAATTTTGCCGTGTGAAAAAAAAATATTAAGAAAAAAAACAACAGATTTCGAAATTTATTTTATTCACTAGTTTAATAATTATTTTACTAGTGTATAAAATTTTTTTTTTCATTTCGAAATCAAGAAAAAATTCAACTAAACAAGTGTTGTTAAAATAATTCATGTGAATTAATTAATTATTAGCCTAGTACCCACTTTTTAATTATTAAACTTGAAGTTGAGAAAATATCACTTCGAAATCTGTTGTAAAAAAAATTTTTTTCATCGATGCTCATGGTGTTAAATTATCTTCTTATATCTATAAAATAAGGCAACTGGAGTATTCTTAATCATATTATATAAATTTTTTATAAACAGTGAAAAAAAAAAATTTTTTTTTTGTCTATTTTTAATTTAAATTCACGATAATTCTCAAGTAAATATGATTTTAAATATTATTTCTATATTTTGAAACAATGAGTTTTTCTTGTTCAATCTCATTAAGGGCATACAAGCAGCTGGCACATATGCGTGACCATCATATTTATTTCCACACACCAATAAAATATATAAAATCTAACGTTCCATTCTACATATATATAAATGTATATACTGTCGTGATTTTTATTTCAAATAATCGTTTGAAAGCCAGATGAATCGATAGATCTCACGTGAATCCAAAAGTAAAAAAAAAAAAAAGAATAAAATCACAGGATACATGTGAAAACGCAAGAAAAGTGAAATAAAAAAAGGAGATCAATCGATCAAAATACTTGAACGTGATTCGCGTGTAAGTTTTCTACATTCACATCAGTATATCATATACATATATGTATATATATTATTCTCTGTACAGCGCGTGCTACATGACACATGAGATTTATTCGCGAAAAAAGGGCTTTTCAGATTCGAATCTTGGATTTAAAAAATTTCTTTTTGTCTCATTGACGCATGGTTGGATATGAAAAAAAAAAATCCAAAACATTTCCTTTTTTTTTCTCTCATGATCCATATAAATTCCACCGAAGAGTTATTAAAGAATTTCTTTCAGTATAAAAAAGCACAGGTCGAAAAATCCAGAAAAAAAATTATTAAAAGTTTGAAATTATGGTGAAGAATATTTTTTTTTTTCAATGAATAAACAACAGGAATAGATGTGAGACACAGATATATAGAAATTGTAAAGATCTAAGAAGATTTTTAAACATTTATAACACGAGATAGACTGTTTTGTATATAATTTTTTTAGAAATTTAGAAGAAAAAAAAACACGAGACAAAAAGTTATAAATAATTGTATATATACAGAAAAAGTATATATACGACGAGTACAGAGATGAATATAAATTATAATAGGTAACAAGAGCAATTAACGTATGTATAATAATAATAATATATAATGTTGGCCGCGTGCGATGCATCATCCAGCTAGGCACGAACGACATTACTTGACGACGACCACAGGTGTGTTGGTAGCTTTATAAGAAGAGCCTCGTTTCATTAGACCCACTCAGCACGTTAGACGCATTTTAATTTGGCTCAGTGGGCCATCTCGAGCTCTAATATCGAGGCTTGGAGACCAGAAAAAATTATAATTGCATGCCGTTTGAAAAAAAATTCACATTTCGTAAGAAAAAAAAATAAAAATAACATAATAAAAACATTTCCAATGACCTAAAATGTATTATTTACTGTCTACACACATCAGTATCTTCCAAGCCTCGATTGTATCCGACATTCTGTTTTAATTTCATTATTTGCTACTGTACCTGTAGCAAAGAGCCATTAGTGCAAAAGAAATGAAGACCCCTTTCACGACACTGAGCAGGATAAATACCATCGCGGCAGTGCTAAGATTCTGCTTTTCTGACCCTGAAAACACATGAAATCTATTGTACACAGCGCTGATGGAACGGCTCGACTCTCATCCCCATTAATTTTACTCCTCAATCAACGCCTACTGCCTCTATATACAGTAAAAACAAAAAATACTTTCATCAAAAGCTAAAACAATTATTATTTTTATATTTTAGAAAAAAAATTTCCAAAAATATCTTCCAAAAAATCACACAATTTATGAATTTAAATTTGAAAAATGTCGAAAACTTCTACAATTTTTATTTATTTATTTATTTTTTTAATGATAAAAATATTCAATAAATCGTGGAAGTTTGAATGATATTTGAAGGTTTCCTAGTAATAATGGATTGAAAAGACAAATCGTCTAGGATTTTTATGTGCACAGCTGATGGTATAACCCCAAGAATACTCAAGCGCCTAATAATGTTCGGGAAATAAAGAATTATTATTATTTTTTTCGTTATCCAAGTTTTTTTTTATGTCGAGAGAGATAAAGAGAGCGATAGAGAGGCGGGCGGGTTGGCCAGACTTGATGGTGATCTTCAAAGTCCGATAGGGCATTTCTTTAGGTTGGCAATGAAATAGGTTGACAAGAGTTACTGCTCTCTGGCAGAAGAAAAAAGGCGAATATATGAGGACTAAAGGATTCGATAAAGCGACCGAGATTATACTGGGTTTATATATCAAATTTATATGATTGATCCGGTGCGCAAAGAGGGATCCGTGCGTGAAATAAAATTGTAGTGTGCCTTCTCGTATAGATATCTGACCGAGAAATCATTACATACACTAAGTATATATGTATAAAAAATATGCACATGGGTTATTTATCTGTGAACGTGCTGTAAAATCAATTTTACGTGACGTCCGATACAAAGTCGCGAGATATCAATCGTAGAATGACGGAAATCCGGACTTACAAACGCTATATTGTTTGTAAAAACTTGATAATTTTTAATCAAAATTTTAAGAACTATTCAACTTTGACCTTAAAAGCTTGCATTCTACTCTGATTTACTTTTATGGTAAATTTTCTTTAACAACATGTTTTACTATTGCCCAAGACAATTAGTTCAGACCACTGGTTGGAAAAATTTCATTTTAACCCGACAGAAAACGACTGAAAGAAACTGTCCGTTTTATAATGAGCCAAAAAAAAATTCTGAACAATTTGTACAAGCAGTACTTTTTTGGTACTTATTAACGAGAAAAATAAATTTTTTATCCAACTGACTTGAATTTACTCCAAGTCAATTTCTACTTATTTAAGCTCGCTACATAAAAAAAAAAAAAAACGGAATAACTTAGTCATCACACAATAACCGGATATTTTTTGTCGTCTCGCTCAGCATCAATATTTATATTTAAATCAGTCGTCGTTGAAGCACGCGGGATTTGTTAGTTTCATGTAAACTTTCCAATCAATTTTACGCTTGAAATATACATAACGTCATCGCCAACTCTCTCCCTTACTCTTCGTTTTACAATCCCTCAATAGATTCAGCATCGCGATGTCGCCACAAATATTTTCCGAACGTTTATATATCGCCCCTTGCGCGCTCTATCGCTCTCCCATCGTCGTTATTCCCGTGGGTTATCGTTATCTCTCACACGACCCCGGGAGTTCCGAATATACATTCATATATTTAAACCGCTGTAATTAAAAAATCATCACGTATAAATATTTAAAAATACTTGAGTGCTTTTCCTGCGGATGAACAATTAATATTAACTCCAAAAAAAAGAGAGAGAGAGAGAGAAAGAGGAAATTTTTCCTGTCAATGAGGAAAATTGGGATATAGATTCATCATCGTTAGTGATGTGATAATATTTTGGGGGGATATTGCTTACCGTAGGGGGTCTCTTTTTTCTGGTGTTTGTTAGCCGACGATTCCGTAGCTTTACCCGGTGTCTCGACAGTCGTGGTAATGGGCGCTAGCGTGGGTATAGCTATCTGTAGCGAGCAATCCGGACCGCTCCAGCCGGCGTCACAGTAACATTTGTTCGTGTTAGTGCACACCTGCAACACAGCATTGGTGGTGCATTGGTGCTTACAAACGTAAATGCGTTTGCCTTTACTCTAATGTATCTCGCGTTATACATCACGAGTCACCAGATCCATTATTTACCAACACATTGCCTGTTAGATCCAGCAAATCTCTATGATTATTCAAATACAAATTGACTTACCCCATTTCCAGAACACTCTCTTTCTTTGTGGTTGCTCGGACATTTGCCCTGTTCTATATACGGCGAAGCACTTGTGCATGTTTGATTGATACATATCTGCATATTAAATAAATCACGAAATATTAAATCTTAAAAAACTTATATTAAATAAAAATTAATTACCAAATTGTCACCGCACGCAGTTCCATCACGTACTAAACCCATCCCTGGTACTTCTCGACCATCAACTTTACCACTTGTAGCTCTGAAACAAAAAAAGAAAAAAACAAAAACAAAAATTACTCAAGAAACGAAGGTACTTTTTTGCCGTTTTCGTGTATGTGTGGTTTGATTACTTATTGATTTAATTTTGTTTTTCTTTTATACACCAAGACGTGCACGGACTATTATTTTATTTGACGGTAAAATATTGTTTTTCTTTGACTGTCATTTAATTGAATAGAAGAAAAAGAAAAAGTTGAATTCACGTGTTTTCTAAACACTTACTTGCACTCATACTCAGTTCCCTTGATGGATATAATAGTCCTCGTCCAAGACTGATCCATACCATCAATCACAGGCTGTTTACTTCCCTTTTGGCACTGGAGTGATCCACAATGTACGTTCCTTAAATATTGACAATTACCAACATGGTTGTACAATGATGAGCGACAAATTTCCTAGATTTGACGTAGATAAAACATACTCTGGCTCACACTTGACGTAGTGTCCGGCATTGTCGGTGCCGCAGTGACCGTTGATCGAGCCTTTGGAGTTGAATTGCTCGAAGCACTGGACGTCGGCTGATGTGCCGTCAAAGCCCCAAACCGCGCTGCACTGGACGGTGAGATCTGGGCAAAAGCCAGCGAAGCAGAAACTGTGGTCGTTTGCGCAAGGTTTGCCATTCTTCTTGTAAACATCCGTAGGACACTGGCCAGTCTCGCCTGTGCATACCTCCGGCAAATCGCACTCGTTTGTCGATTCACGACACACGTAACCTCGTGGACGCAGCTGTTTCAATTTGTGTTAGATTATGCACAACGGATTCCCCATCGATTAGCTTCATCAATAATGCTGTAAACTGAGACAATTTACCTTACAGTTGTCGCAACATTCGCCTGACGCACATTGCGCCTCTGACGTGAGCTTGCATGTAATTGGATCACAGCAAGGGTCGAGCTCAGGACACTCGGCAATGGTTCCACAATCACATTGCTCACCTTCGTCTATTACCCTGTTTCCGCATTGCCGATTCTCCAACTGACCATGCAAAATATCAACAAAATATCACACATTAACAAGGCCTTAAACAATTTAAAATATCGCCTCATAAAATTCAATTGCTGTTTTAAATCATAATATCTTTTAAACTACTAGAAATACAAATTTTTCTCAATGGAGCTTTTTTGTAGTAAATTTTATTAGCTACAAAAAAGGTCCTTGATAAAATTTGTCTAGCTTGAATCCTTATCAAGATATTATGAAGTAAAGCATTTGCAATTTTTTAGTAATACGCCTTTTTGAGAATTAATGAAAAAAAAAAATTTTTCAAATGGACTTTTATAAATAATTTATATTGAATTATATTAAAATAAACAAATTAAAAATTGTAATTCAATTTAACTATATTGAATTCATCTTTAATTTATTTTTACATAAAAATTCATGAACCAATTTATTTCAAATCCACATCACAGTTCGACATCTTTAGAGCCTGCTATAGTCGAAAAATAATTCAATCATATCCGATCCATAAAGTTTAAGTTTTTATATAAAGAATTTCAAGTATTTACCTCTTTTAAATATCAATAAAAGTGTATATAAACGCGTAAAAAACCGACTTTTCAAATGATATATCTAAATTTAATACGAATCTGTGTAATAATTTTAAAGTACTACTTTAAAGGGTCCAATTTACGCCCTTTTTTCGGTTCTCAGTTTGGGATATATTTATGTGTCTGATGTGAAAAAGGGACGAGAGAAAGAGTGAGATTTTCAAGAGTTGAAGGCTATCGACTAAATGTGATATTCTCACCTCATTCGGCTTGTTTAACAGACAAATACCCTGTCCGTCCTTCAAAGCGGTCTCGTAATCCGATTTACTACATTCAGAGAATTTGTAGGGTTGAACATTTTCTGCACCCACAATCGATTGCGCCATGATGCAACCATGCCAGTCTCGGCAATAGCAATTCTCCCCTGTGAATCAAACAACTTGTTTACAAATCGGAATTTACAAGCTACTCTCGTAAGAGTGTTTCGTGAAGAGGCCCAACTACCACAAGCGAGAGCCCGTAGGAAAACCCCTAGGGACTTCCTACATGTATAAAATAAATATTTGAAAACGTAACGAGAATTATCGTATTTTCACACTAGTTGTTTTTTTGTTTAAATAAAAATATTTCTTGGATTTTCATTCTATATTGCCAATTTACCATGTGAAATTGAAGATTTTTGTTATTTTGCGCAGTTGCTGATAGTGATCTATATTGGGTATAACATGCACATGCTTTTAAAAATGCTTTTTATTCGAAGAAACGTTGGTAAAACGAATTTAAACTTTATATAAAACGTTGATACTTACTTCCATCATCGTGATGCATGCCAATATTATGGCCAATCATGTGCGCCATCGTTCCAGCAAGAAGATGTGGCTCATAGGGATTTAAATCGACGCTTATTCCCACAGCTTTTGGAGTACACACGGTCCCAGGCACAGCAACACCCGACTCACCGTTTTTAAAACTTTCACCACTGTAAAAATAAGAAAATTTTCGTTTTTCTTTTATCTTTTTCACACAGTTTGTGCTTTAGCCAACGAACTTTACTCGTTGAATTTGGAAAGTTAGCGCGCAGTGAGAAGAAACACGAAACAAAAATACGACACTATAGAACCAAAAGCTGTGTGTGTCTGTGTCTGTGTCTGTGTGTGTTTATCAACTGTGGTAAATCGTCACTTTTCCCTTATCCATTTCACACGTAAAGGAAACTTGAGAAAGTCGTTCTATATGTTTTTCGTTATTTCTTTGTCCACAGCAAATATTCGCCATGTTTGACATTTAATCGCACGACAACTTAAAAGCAATAAAGACCTAATAATACTTACGTAAGTAATTGAATTGTGTCAGTCGTTATTTGATATATATTTCTCAGAGTATAGTCATTGAATTTTTGTAATGCTTTGCTTATCTCCATGCCAGATTCGATTGTAACACGATTTCCACCCAGCCATGTCTCAATGTAGACGACAGAAACTCGTGTACTCAACGTACGGAAATACTTAAAACCATTAAAAAACCCAATAAATCATTATATATCTGATAAACAAATTTTAATTCAATATTTTTACATTTAAACTCACCAAATCAGCAATATTGGCAACTTGGATGGCATCGTGAATGACTTCAGACCTAGTACTACCATTTCTCTTGTCAAACTGTATTAAAAATATATTATTTATCATCATCTATAATTATCCTTGATGTTTAATTATAGTTGATTAACTTACCATGGCTTTGTCAATAATTATGGCAGTTTCAATGTACTTGATAACCTCACGTACGTCACGCTTGTATCGATCGCCAATGATTTTCGATAGGCCAAAGACATGCTTTTGACGGCGGTTCTTCACAAGATGACGGTCGAGATTGTCGGCAGGGTTGCCGCAGCCTTTGTTATTTTTTGTTCGAGCCTCAAATATAACGTGAGGATGTCTCTGCTAAAAGAGAGGTGTGCATATAGTTGATTTTACTCGATAACCTCTTTTTTCTTTTTTTTTCCCTAGAGTATCAAGTACGTGCTTTGAAACTTTACTCGACATCCTCTCACTAGAGAGAAAGCCAAAGTAGAGATCTATCGCGTGTATTCAATGGCAAAAAAAGAGCATGCAATGGCTAATTTGCCCTCAAACCATGTCCTTGATGAGCACTTTTTATCTAACAATATTTAACTAATATTTCCAATTGAAGCATTGAAATTTGTGTGATTTATACAAGTAAAAAATGATTGAAAGATGATTTTTTACGATAAATGAAATTAAAAAAAAATTTTTTTTCAAGTATAATTGACGCTTTGAACAGCTTAACTGACCGACAAGTCACCCCCGTAGAAAGGCTGAATGACAAACGTCTCATTTCCCAAGTGGATAACACCACTAACACCGTTGCACGTGTGAAAAGCAGCGCTAGCCCCAGGATAGTCCTTGACAGAGCCATGATAGTAGCAATGCTCAATTTCCTAGCAATGAAACATCGTTAAATATTGATACAAACTTGAAAACAAACAAACAAAGAACTTACCTGCTTGGTCATTTGTTCAGCGCCATTGCTCAAGAAGTCCTTTTGCATCAAATTCGGAGCTAAAAGTTGCCTAAAAGCATAATTACACGAGTAAAATTTCAAGTAACAATGTTTAATAAATTAGATATTATCGTGAAGCACAAAACTTTACGTGAATATCCAAAATATATATGTATATCAAGTAAAATGGCATATTATTCAGTGCTAATTAAAATGCTGCACACTAATTAGGCCGCGTTTCAACGGATTTCGATTAAGTCCACGGTAGAAAATTAAACCTGTTCCGACGACCGTGAATATACCTTCCGGCTTTTAGTTACTCTAGAGAACGCAAAAAAAAAAAGTATGTGTGATCGATGCGATGTGGCGAGGCACGACAGCATGAGAGAAAGAAAAAGAATTTCCATTGTGTGCTGACCAATGATGAGATAATTCACTTTTTTTTCTCTTCGTTTTTCTCCATGTTTCACGTGACTAATGCGCATTAATTTATGACAATTGACATGAAAAGTTTGAGACAAATAATTATTTTTTTTTTTTAATAATTTTATATTACTTTAACTTACGTATTTAATTCTAAATCTAGACGAAATTTGTGATTGAAGGCCTTTATCAAGAGTGAAGTCCGGTGAAAATGTTTTCCCGCCTGCAAATAACAAAAATATATATTTTTTATTACAAAAAAATAGATTTTATTTTTTACAAGAGGAAGATATTAATTTTTTACTTACTCTTGATCGTCCTCTAGGAGACTGATAACTGTCTCCATAACTACCTCGTTGAGGATACTGTGAGCAAAAGTTTAAAAAAAATTGATTTAACGTAAATTAAAAAATTAAAATAACTCAATTATATTTTTTTTTATAATAAAATAAATCAATGAAATTAAGTTTTATAATTTAGTTTTAAGCTAAAATTCTTTAATACGATATTTTATTCTTAATAGCCGAATCGTGAATATTTTTCTCAAGCGTTGAGCTTACTTCTGATGATAAAAAAAGGGTTATACAATTCAGCAGTAAAGCCCGAGAGAATCTTTTGGAAAATTGGAGCTTTAAAAAACGTGAATTTGATCATGATCTCGTGAAAAAAAAAAAGTATATATATCTATGCTATAGGATTTACCATTAGATTATTGTGCCCTTCAAGACAAAATTTATCGTTGCTATAAGTCTTTTACCTTAGGAGAGCCAGCTTCCCTCGTGGATATCCCCATTTTCTCGTGATGCCGTAGCTGTATTGGATATATTATCTGGTAGTTGTGTTCACCGATGTCGCGTACTAGCTCTTGATTCTGTCGATACTCTCGTAGCAGTCGTTCGACCTCACCTGCAACCGCAAAACCACCAACATTGAGTTATTTAATATTCATGTAGACGGATAAATCAATAGTGTACATCAAAACACCCGTTCTAAATTAAAAAAAAAAAAACCGTTTTTTAACCCTTGCTATACCATAGGGTGTAATTTAATTCATATCAATTACGAGAATTGATCAAATATCATGATGAGCCATTGTATGTAATTTTATCCATTAAAAAATCTATCAGAAAAAAAAATTGTTTGATAATTTTTACAATTAGAAGAGATTAAATCTGACTCATATGATATGGAAATATTTTTCCGACAATTTTTAAATTACTCTTTGACCCAGAAAATTAATAATTAACAAAAATTAAATATCATCGCACTCTCTGTAACATGTGAAAATGACCCGGGGATAAATATACTCAATATTAAATCTGAACTAAAAAATTTAACGATAAAAAAAAATAAAAATATATATGCTTGATATAAATGCAGTATTTTTCACTCCCATCACATCACTGATTAAACAAATATTCATTGTGTGTTTGACTGCCCATTGGAACAAAAAACCAGCATCAAAACCTCTTTTGTATTATTATTGCTACAATTTTTTTTTTTTTTCAATGAATTTTATAAGCTACAGTTCGCGCTTTACCAACTACAAATGAAACAAATACATAATTAAAACTTCTTCCAAACATAAAGGACATAGATTTTTTTTCAAAATCCAAAATATAAGCGTTTTAAAATTTTATATCATGTGTTTAAAACTAAAAAGATGAATATAAAAAATTATTCTGCTATTTTAAATCAAAATATCTTTGTAACAATTAAAGATAAAGATTTTTCTCACGATATTTTTTTTTAGAAAATTTTGTTAACTACAAAAAAGGTTCTTAACAAAATTTTCTCAACTCGCATCCTTATCAAGGATATCAGTAAAAAAGTCTCAACTCTTCCAAAATACACCTTTTCCGTTAAAGACACTTTTTTTTATTGTCTAAAAATTATTTATCAATTGTTTTAACCGATTTTCCCAACATTTGTGATAAAAATACTTAAAAGTTTCTTGAAAAAAAAAATTTTTTTGCCACAGGAACTAGCAGAATTTTACATATAATCCAAGTCGAAAAGCAGGCTTTTATCTGGCTGCCTGTAGGATGAAACTCGTGGAGCGTTAGAGTGTGAAATAAATTGCCAGAACAATGAAGGACCATGTGTGAAATAATCCCAGTGCAGTGTTCAGTGAAAATTTAGGTCTACTTAATAATTTAAAAGTGAGTGTGTCTACAATTTTCATAAAGCAATCTTCCTCCCACCACGAAAAATCCACTGTTGAGTGAACATTTTGGCTATATAATGCATGAGTACACTGTAGGGGCTGATAAAACACGTAATAAATAGCAAGCTGAATTACTAATAGCTCACTAGATTGTCTGTAATCATTTGGGGGTAGTCATTAGAACCGGCCAGTTTCTATCACTCACTCTCTGATAAACATCCACGCGCCAATCGAAGGGCCTTTTGTCTGCATTCGCATCAACTGAAATACGTTCGTTAGGGGGTTCCAGGGAGTTTCAGACCCTCGGCAATATACCTATTGGTATACATAGGAATTTAGGGTGGTGAAGGAGAAGAGAACTTGATTCTGCCTAAGGGAAATCCAAGGAATTTCACGCTCCACGCGCGCTCTCGTTATCGCACCGATGAGTCGTGAGAGAAGCTCATCAACATTATGTGGTTTGACAATATATCCCCTTACGATAATTTTTAAACACCCTCAACACTCAATACCATAAAAAAAAAAAACCCTCAACATAAACTTTTACATTCAAATTTTCTCCAATAAAAATTCAATTATCCCGAGAATTAATAAAAATAATATTTAAAATTATACATAATTTATATTATTTTCATATAAAAATATGTTTTAAATATTTTTATTGATGTTAAAAAAATTTATTTTACTAAAAATGTGTGTTTTTGAAATCCCAATCTCGAATTTCCAAGCGAAAAAGCTTTCTAAACTAAAGTTTATCGACGAAATTCGACTCTAGAGTGTGTCCGGACTGATTCTTGACCCAAGATTGAATATAGTGCCTCATAATGTGTCGTCGGAAGCACACAGTGGAGAATCAATGGGCGGTGTATAGGGCACGGATGTACAAAGGGCAAGCAACTAGGTCACAAAAGTCGAATGCCACGGACGCATTAATCATTCGTCTATTCTTATTATTTTCTTCTTTTTAACCCCAGCACGCAAAAGAATTACTGGCGAGCCTATATAAAGACTTCTCTTTTCTTTTTCTTTTTTTACATTTATACCAGCCCTCTCTATTAGACAATAAATATTCGCGCGCTGAGTTTTTTCGCCCTTCTTCATTGGACTCTCTCTCTCGCTGCTGTGTGTACCGAGGGGGTGCCTTGATCGATCTCTGACACAAAACGATAATCTCATCGAGTGTGTTATGTTTGAAACAACTGTTCAGGCACGATAAAACACTGGAAATAAAAAAAACGCGCGCTCTCTTGTGTTTTTTTAGTCTCTGAGTTTAGGATGGGCGCCAAGCAACAGAGATAAAAGATTGCACGATGTTGGAATTTATCGTGAGACATTATTTATTGTCTGATGTTCTTTGAGAAAAGCATCGTCGTCGTCGTCGTTGCATGTAGCACCAGTGTATATCCGTTTTTCGCGCACATGAGCGTCCAGTTCTTCGCGGAGTTTTGCGTGTATGTGCAAGAGTAAATTTATTATTGCGACTCGAGAGAGATTATTTTTCAAAGATGACTTTTCCTCTCAAGCAAAATTTACCCCCAAATACGATCCAAACAATTGTTCAACACAATTTACACTCTCAGAAAAAAAAACAAATTCAATTTATTGAACCGTAAAATTGGTAAAATTTTTTCACATAGAAAAATGAATGATGAAAAAAAAAGTAATAAAAAATATTACCTGGTGTTTTAGTGTGTACAAAACATTTGTTTGAATGTCAGACCTGGTTTTAAGCGATATATTCAATAGATATATTACATTTTTCTACTTCATAACTGACATTTTTATTCGTGCAATCAATCTCAATCGTCAACAAATGGATCTAGAGGATAAAAAAAAAATTTTTTCACTCTTGTCATCTTAAATAATCATAAAATATAGATGTATGTGTCATAGATAAAAAATTTTTTCCACACAATAAAAGTAAAAAACAATTGCCAAAATATCTGATAAGAATGAGAGAATTTACAATCTTGAGAATTGTACGACCCACATCGCGTATGTTTGCTGTACATAAAGTGTTGCCGACGAGGGTACGAGGGGTCTAAAGGGAGGCAGAGAGATGCGGGAACGTAGCCAGAAGGCAATGGGGTTGGGATATGCGCATGTAAAGCAGAAGAAGACTAGTTACGAGTGAGTCTACTCTCTCTCCTACACTTTTCTTCGCTATTTCTCAAGTTTTTCTCTCACTCTACTCACCGGCGGGAGTCTCTTCATTCCAAAAGGAATCGTCCAAGGTATAGTCGGCCTCTGCAACACAAGAAAAAGACGGATTATCGATCGAGTCATCCATAGTAGTTGCGGTAGAAGAAAGAGAGACCGCTATATTTCTTATACTGCACATGTTTTTTTTATTTTCCAATGAATTTCCAAGAGAAGAGAGGCTTCTTCGAATATTCCCTCAACTCTTTTTGATCGCTGGCATCGTTATACGTGCCTATGACGTCGATGAAACAACTTTTTACATTTGAAATGCTCGGAAAAATGTCTCTCTCTCTATTCCAATCAACAATTCATAACCCAATGAATAATTTAGACATTGCAGATAGAGAAAAAAATTTTATTTCTCTAATAGAAAATTTAAAAGATTTTTTTTTTTTTTTCTATGTGAAAAATTAATTTTCTCGAGCTCAACGAGACGTGAATGCTTTTCGTCAAAGTGAGAGAGAGGAATTCAGGTGTGTTAAGGAGAAAATGACGGCGATTTGGCGACTAAAAAGGGCGGGAAAACCTTTCCTAAATAACCATCGCATTTTCCTCCTCCTCCCGCGGATCTCTGCGGTTTTTATCCCTGCGGAATTTTTTTTCCACCCCCGTCTCCTGTATATAGACAGAGGCACGTGACGTGAATTTTTCTGAGAGCAGCGCGCGCGAGAAGATGCACACGCGGCCAAAATAAGAAAAGAGGAATGATGCAAAAAAAAAGTAAAAAATAAAGTGCAAACGATCGATACCTCCATGGCGAGATGACATACAACGACCAGCTGTATACTGCAGAATAAAAATGGGAATAAAATAAAAAAAAAAAACGAAAAAAAAACAAAATTACTAGAAGTGTAAAAGTTTCATTAGAGCTCAAGCGAAATCGACTCTCGAGACCAAACGAAACTTTTTCATCTCTCTTGAGATTTTACCCTTTAACACCCTCCAACTCTCTCATCTCTGTTGCACCCCCTTCCCCCTTGGCTTTTCATTACTTTTTCCCACTTGTGAGATTTATTAAACACGCAATATCCACCGATTTATACCTGAATATTCGACAAAACAACCATGCCATCTTGTTGAGAAAATTTCGAAAAATTTTTTTAAACACTTGAAATAATTCTTTTAAACATCAATAAAATATTTCCAAGCTATCTTTCAGGTATAATAGCATACTATCGAGTTAGTTGCATCCAATAAATTCATGTTACTCAATTTTCTGCAGTTGAACTAATGATTTATTCGCATGATAGCGATGTATCGTGTATATTGTAAATGATGGACAGTGTCCTATTAATCTCATGAGTTTTGGCTCGATGAAAGACACATCGGATCAATACTGGGTTAATTAGTGCAACGGCGAATTCCATGGAAGATAGTCATGACAGACGTTGTCATGCAATTAACCAGATTTTTTTGTTTTCATCTGTTTCTTTGTTCTTGATTGTGTCATCTTGTCGGTATCGTGAGTGATTGACAGGCGCTCGATAATCCGGGATTTATCGGGGAGGCTGCAAGGTTGATTAATTGCCCGACAAGGCGTCAAGACCCTTTTATTCATTTGGTTTGCGAGTAATCGGCCACGGGGCTAGCTCTCTTATCGGGTCACGTCACGTTTCTTTGGATGGCTCGGAGGAATGGAGGCCACGTATAGATGCCTATTTACCCGCTGTCTGCGTCCCTTTATCGCTTTTACCCCGCGCCAAAGTGCCCCGCACAATGTGCCACACCTTACAGACACTGTTTCACGTCACTCTCGCGCTCGTTTGCAAGTTGCAACCACACCAGAGTGAATTTGCGTTCCCTTTTTCTAGGAGACTTAAAAATTACTTTACCATTTGGAAAAAGAGGGATTTTCTTATCGTCTTTACGCATTTTTTCTCTTCTCGCCTCATCTGAGTTTTTTCCCTTTTTTCCTGATGCTCCCCCAAGGGCTAGAACCCACTGACAAAGGTCATGAAAAATAGCAGACGGGGTTTCGAGAATTAATAGGAATTTTATGGACCTGAAATAATATATAGACGGTTAAAAAATTCGTTTGTTAGTGTTTCAAGTTTGAATTTAAGGTATTTGAAGTTATTTAACTGAAAAAAAATCTCCCAAGCCTCTGACAATTTTAATAATCGTTGAAAAAAAAATTTTAATTCAACAAATTTTCTACGAAATTTTTTTAAATCTTAAACTCTAAATAAAAGAATTTTTTTTGCATTAATCAATTTTTTTAATATTAAATAAGTATTTTTTCAGGTAGAAATAATTAAATTTGTGTGTTTGTTTTTTTTTATTAAAGAATACAGATAGAAAAATCTGGCATGGGGAAAAAAAAGTAATTATAAGGGTAAAATAAACAGGGAAGAATTATACGATTGATTGGCTATTCATGACTGGCATTTTGCCGAGTCTTTTAGCGAGAGGACTAATCAAACGAATATACTCACAAGTACTTGGATAAAATAAAAAAAGAAAGAAAAAAATCTGCCTGCGATTTCGAGATAGAAAGGGGGAAAATAATGGCTCTGAAGCATTTTGCGGGATTAATCAATGAATCGACCTTGCGTAACGGATCTCTGCAAGAATTTCTATCTCCCAGCGCCACGGGCTTAACCGAGAAGGTGATGTACATTTGCCCTGACGACGATCTACGCTCATTCCGTTTCCAGCTTGCCATGGCAACCGGGCGCGCAGTCACGACGACACTCGGACGTAGAAATTTTCTCTAGTGCAAACACACAGTGTATATGTATATGTATGTATAATAAAGGCGAGCTCCTTGAGAAAGCAAACTCAATGACGGAACTTTTATGTCTAATAAAATAAGCCAGTAAAAGAAAATAATCAAGGGAAAAAAAAGAAAAACATCAAACATTTTTTCAACGCCTCCAAAGACATCTGTATAATTAATTTCCCACAATTCCTCAGCTTTATGCACTCTACCAACTTTTGTAATTGCCTTTTTTTGAAAAAAGAAATAAATAAATAAATAATAGAAAAATTCAGAAACTCTTTTTACACACTTGTCGTAGAATTTCTAAAAATTTAACCAGAATTTTCATGATTATTTTTATGTGTTAAACAGTTGTGTTTTTATTTCCATACGAAACTTTGGGGGGAAAACTATCGATACAAGATGACATGAGGGAGTTAAGCGCTTATTTTTCATTCTACAAGTCTCGAAAAATATAGGGGAGAAATTTCTACATCAGATTTTATTTTTATACTGAATTTTGTTTGGATAAAAAAATATAGGATTAAACACAAGCAAATTTTATATCAAAATATAACCCCACAAAAAGTATATTAAAAATGATTTTTATAATTTTTTATACTCCAAAAATAATTTTACCCCAGAAAATAAAAACATTTTTTAAAAGCTTAAAAAAAAAACAGAATCGATTTTTTAAGCGTAGCAAATACTGTTACAAAATTCAAATATATAACAGAGTGTAAAAAGACCACGATGTGAAAAGCGATATTAAAATTTTCATAATAATAAATATTTTCCTGTGAAATACGCCATAATTATTCATAAGAATTTTTTTCCACGCCAGAAAAAAAAAACAATAAACTATGATGAGCATCGAGAATCTAGTTAGGCTCATTAGCAAAAAAAAAAGAGCAAAGAAAAAAAAATGCGTGCGCGAGGCATAACGCAATAAAGAGGGCCGATAAGAGGAAAATAATCGCGATGAATTGCTCGCTTGCAGCGACTACAAAGGGGGTTAGTATTCGCGGCTTTGCATGCACACATCTCGCAGGTGCAGGGCGTGGTACCTTGTCGGCAATATCGATTACAAGCCGGGCGGTTGCGCATTCACGTCGACACGTGGACGACGCGGCCAGACTAAATTTCTGTTGCCCTATATTTTAGGTCCACACTCATCTGCCTCTCAAAGATTGATTGCTTTTCCTGGCGCGGTGGCTGCACCCTCGACTGTGACCACCGGCTACGTCAGAGTGTGTGTCCGGTCTGGTCGTCGCGGCGCAGGCGAATTTTCCAAGCGCCTCATTATATATAGTCGCGCTTTGTTCCACGATGGAAATTCGCGATGTTTTGCCAACCCGCGCTCGCACATCGAACAATGTTCTGAGTGTTATAAGGCGCACAAGGACAGACGCTTGAATTATTTAGGTGGGTGTGCCGGCCAGTGGGAGGAGGATTTCTCTAAGGAGCTTGCTGGGAACGACGGCGAACAGAGTGCAACCGGCAAAAAAACATCCGCAGGACTTTACCAGCTGCAAGCATGGCTGTTGCGCTCAAACGAAAAGTGGACTTGAGTTAGAGGACGACAAAAATATTAAACCGTTGGTAATTCTCTTTGAATGACTATATAAAAATGTGTGTTTTAACACGACCCAATCCCATTAGTCACTCTATTAATAAATTGCTTGATCAAGTCATGAGAAATATGTTTCTTCTTCGTCTTTCTTAATTCAATTAAGAAAAACAAATTTTTCTGTCTAATATTGGATATTTCATTTATTTTGGAGTTATACTTTAGAGTTTAATAAGCCCCCAAAAAAATTTGCAGCCCTCAGGTGTCGCGTTAAAAACCATTGGCCACCCTCTGAACCTCAAATTCACCGAATTTATAGAGAAATAATTATGCTATCTATTGTCAAATGCTCTGCTTAGCGATAATATTTATTACGAAGTTATTATAGGGTCTAAGAAGCACTCAAAAAAATTTGCAACCCTCTGACATCATTTTAAAGACCATAAGCTACCCTCTAAACCTCAAATTCATGGAATTTAATGATAAATAATTAGGCAACTTATTATTAAATGTTTTGTTTCACGATAATACTTTCCATACAGTTGTTATAAAGTTGAAAGTACCCTCAAAAAAATTTACAAACCCCCAGCGTCGTTTTAAAAATCAACGACTACGATTGTATTTTTTCTATAGTTACTTAATAGCCTAAAAAACACCGAAAAAAATTCGCAACCCCCTAGCGTCATTTTTAAAACCTGCAACTACCCTATAATCCTCAAAATCACGAAATTTATTGAGAAATAATTTTGAAATATAATTATCATATTCTATTTAATTTCAGACATTTTAATTTTTAATATTCTCTCAAGTAAAAAACATGTTTTCTGGTCGAATAAAAAGTTGCAAATAAAAATGCATCTGTTGTTTAGATGAAAGAAAAACATTAATCATACAAAAAATTTTTTTTAAGGTGTATAGTCGAGTGTACAAAATCGATAAAAATCATGGGAAAGAGGACACGTGGTTTGTCATGCAGGTATCCCGGAGGACAGGTTATACATCCAAGTGTCTATATCCTGAGAATCGGTCACGTGGTGTGTCACTTATTTCACTTGGTTTCTTATTTGTCAAGCGAAAGCGACGGCGACTATTCCTCGGAGAGAGGGAATAATGATAAAACGGACGAAAAGCGGGTCACACAATTTGCCGGAAATAAATCGTAGGGGGCTATTTCAAGCGCGAGAGGAATCGATCATTAAGCTCTTGGCCAGGGCATAAAACGATTGATGCTGTGTGTCGCGAGACAGCGAGTTAGGGTGAAAGATTAAATGCGATTAGCGATCTGCTCGCAAGTTCGCTCGCTTTCTCAACGATGAAAAATATTGGTTGCGACGCGCGCGCCGGCTTTGACGTCATCGGCCTCCTCCAATAGATTCTCGGAAGGAAAACGAGATTTCCGGGGCAAGTATCGGCGTTGGAAAAGCGATATAATAAATGAAGCTTCAAGTATTTTTAGACGTATCATCACAACACGCTACTCTCTCTCTCTCTCTCTCTCTCTCTCTCTCTCTCTGTTTCTTTCTTTCTCTCTATCTCAAGATTAATTTCTTCGATTTCCTTCACGTAATACACCCCTCGCTCTTACCCATATACAATATTTCAGTTCTCAGAGATGAGCGTGGAAAATATTTACAGCCGTACAATACTCTATTGAAAATCAATAGCTTGTTACCCAACTTGATACATATTTTTTCTATATACGTAAAAATTCTTTATTCATTGACAAAGGAAAAACGAAAATTTTTTTTTGAGAAATTTTCAAAGGTGATGACCCATGAATATCTTGCAATTATCGTGAATTTTTTAGTTTTTTGCTGATAGCTTGGTAAAAAATTTTATATGAAATAAATGATTAGAAATTTAATTTTATAAAAAAAATGTAGAATTAAATTTTTCGATATTTTGTCGTATTTTTGAAATATTTTGAAAAATACGAATTTTTAAAAATCGATAATATCTCAAAAACTGAGAGAGAGATGAAAAAGTTTATTTAAAGTTTTTTGTAGATACATAAACCCTGAATCATTTAAGTTTTTTAATTTTTTCGTTATCACTCTTAGTTACCAAACTATCGGCAAAAAACTAAAAAAATTGCGATTTTTTCAAGGGTTGTATTACTATTGTAAATTTGATGAGAAAAAAATGTTTTATTTTTTCATTAAACATTAAAAAATTCATTGTTACAACTAATTTAACTCACAAATACAAAAAAAATTTGCTTGGCTGACCTAACTCGGGTTTTACTACTTAAAAAACGTAAAAATAGCCATAAAAACTATTTATACTCTCGATCTTTTATCTCTCATTACATTTTTCGATATCTCCAGTCTATTGAAACTCAATAGATTGTTACACAACTTTTTTTATACATAAAATTTCAATAATTGGCATTTTTAATATTTTTTTTTTTTGCTTATAATCGAATAGAAATTTACATTGTGCTTATTTTCCAACTTTTATTCATTATTTATCTTCTTTTTTTCCGAACAATTGATATGAACTCGATTTAAAAAGTTACCTGAAAATCCGGCACTCTCAAACTGAATATTTTTTTTTAGATTCAATGTTTTATTTTTAGAAATAAAAAAGTTGCGTGATAAATTGTTTCATTCTCTTTCAGAATAAATTTATTGACCTAAAAATTCATAAAAAAAAAAAACATTGATATTGTTTTTTAACGATTTTTAATGTGTCAAAATGCCTGAAATGTTTGTAAATATTTTTTTGTAATAAAAAATAATTACTTTGAATATATAAATATTGAAATTAATCGGAAATTATATTAGATTCGGGTAAACAATGATGATTTGAATAGTTGGAGGAAATCTGGGGGAAATCCTGGAATTTCGGAAGTTATTAGCACGTGTTCAAGAGCAACTTGGACATATACATGGTGATGTTGAATATATTGCACATAATATTCTATCCGTCTTGTTGTGGAGGGTCGATTTGACGTGAGGGCGAAGGTAGGAAGAGGTGCATGGTCGTGTGTACGCGACGAGACTTGCAGGGGGAGACCGTTAACGTGTGTTGCAGACGTGTGGCAAGCGTGTAGTCACGCGGCGCCACAGTAATAATTAATTTCCAACCCAGATTTCACGCCCGCGAATCAAAGGGATATAGTTGTGTAGACGTGGTTTCCGGGAATGTTGACTGTATTTCAACATGTGTCGTGTATAATAATAACTCGACAAGGGGGTCGAGAGGGCCCACGGCTGTTTGATCAAATCACAGCTTCACAACACGTGTCTCTATAGCACTCAACCAACAACAAATACATTTTCCCACATTTTTTTCATTCACAACTTTATCTCTTCCCCTTGCATCCATTCAATTTTAATATTTTAATATTGATAAATACATTGTCACTCGATTTCGGCGATTTATCTGAACGAAAATACTCTCAAAGAGCTTAGGCTAAAAGCTAAACACATATAGAAAAAATTTTTTTTGTATCAAATTTCTAACAGCATGCTTAGTTATCGATCTATCGGGAAAAAATAAAAACAAATCAGAAAAACAACGATATTCTCAGTATTTCAAGTATCCCTATCAAAAATTTGATGAAAAAAAAAAATATTTTTTCCGGTAAATTAAATTGTTTTTTCATTATAAAAATTTAAATTTCATGAAAAAAGTGAAATTATATAAACAGAGGCAGTTAGAAGTACTTAAAAAAAATATGAAAATTGAATTTAAATCTTTTTTGCCTGACGAATTTTAATTGTTTTTGAAATAAATGATAAAAAACCTCAAACGTTGGTAAAATGACTCTCGTGTGCTGGTAGACTGAATGAATAGAAACTACAAACGAAATTTTCTCGCTTTTCTTTCTTCCCACGAACAAAAGGAGAAAAAAAATGGAAGAAAAGAGCGAAGGAATAATTAAAATAAAAATTCAACTAATTCACATAATTCAGGTAATTCTTAAAATCTGTATGCATATCAACATGACTTGTAACATGTGAAAGCCATATTTTTAACATTTACTGTTGGAAAATTATGTGACAACACACTTGAAAATGTAAATCAAATTGTTTCCAATTAATTGAGTTAATTATCATCGATTTGACGTAGTTCAGAGTATCAGCACTCTTGTTCCCACGATAAATCACGGCCTCACCCCGCTCTCACCCCCATTGCATGTTCACGGACATGGTTCAACAAGCATTTATATACTTCAACCCCTAAAAAACGAGGAAACTCTTTCATTTAATAAAAAAAAGTTAAAAATTTTTTACAATTTCACATTTTCTAGCTTTCAAATTTTTTTTTTTTCCACGAAAATTTGTCTGCAAAATCCATTAAGAAATAATTATAGATTTAAAATATCAATTAGAATCTACTACCTCAACAAAATTTTACATTAAAACATCCATTCACGATTTAAAAAAAGATTTTTAAATTTTTTTAATATTCTTCGTATACATATACTACGTTTTAAGTAGAGTAACCAATGTATCGTCAGCCAGAAAACGTGATTTTTAGTTTTTAAGTTAATTCAGGTTTAACATTAAATTTTATGATGGTTGATAACGGAAAAAAACAATTTTTTGTTGTTGTAAAATTTTCAACGGGTATATCTCTCTTGAAAATCTCGCAATTTTCGAGAATTTTTCAGTTTTTTGCTGATAACTCAGTAAATAATCAAGATATTAAAAAATATTAAGATAGTTAATTGATTGGAAATTTAAATTCCCACAAATAATGTGGAATAAAGCTTTTCGAAATTTTGATTTATTTTCGAGATATTTTGAAAAATCGAAATTTGCGAAAATCCGTAATTTCTGAAAAACTGAGAGAGATACAAAAAAGTTTATTTGACCTTTTTTGTAGATAATTACACCCTTTATCATTTCACTCATTTAACATTTTTCATTATCTCGCATAGTTACGGAGCTATCTGTAAAAAACGAAAAAAAAAATGCAAAAATCACGATTTTTCCAAAGAGGGATCACTGTTGAAAATTTCATGAAAACAAAAAAATTTTTTATCCCCATCAAATGTTGCAAAACTTATTGTTAAAAGTAATTTAACTCAAAAACAGAAATAAAATTGTTTTTGACTGACTTAACACGGGTTTTACTACTTGAAAAATGCCATTCGGCAGCCGAAATGGAAGACAGTAAAATTTTTGGTTTTTAGGCCTGCTTAATCGGTTGTCGAAGCTTTAAACTATTGGGACCGACAAATTTAGATGTATTTTCTCACGCTAAATGCAAATAATCGACCTGCTTAATCCATAGACTAATTTTTCTCGCGGTGATATTGAAAAAATGCCATTTGGCACGTCGGAAGGTCAAAATCCACCAAAAATTACTATTTCTTCGTGTTTTATCCCCCTGGATGACCTTGCCCGATTGAAAGGATGTTCCTAGCGTATTCAGGAGGTAAAAAGACATCGAATGGCGTATAAAAAACCAAAATCCATCAATATCTTCTCATTGAAAGGCACGTGGAAAGGTCAAAATCCACCAAAAATCACTATTTCTTCGTTTTAAAAATTTGCGAAGATCACAATCTAATAAAAAAAATCAGAAGATCAATATCGATAGAAAAATTGTTTTTTTCCTATAAATAGAATTTTAAAAAAATTTATTACTTGTAATTAAATAAACGTTTGAAGATTTTGAGTATATGTATCAACAAGAGGTAGTATCAATTAGTTATTAAATCCCAATATAATCACTCCATACATTTTACATTGTAAATACAAAATTAATACGATGCAATTAATCTGCAGTGAAAATATGAATTTATCACTTTAACGCGGATATATTTTTTTTTCTACTCTCGGTGAATATTGAAAATCGTAAATTGAGGATCCAGACGAGAAGATTTATACATGAAATTCTATGTATACAGGTGCAGTATCGTTTTATTCCTCAATAATCCCGGCCACGTTGGCCCTCTTTTGCATCGTGTGCTCCATAAATTGTTTTCACATGAGGAAAATAATAACTCGAACGCAAAATTCACCACATCTCTGTGTTAGCCAAGTCGACTAACGCCTGTTTATGGTCTTTTCCACACAGCAATATAACCTATACACTTTTCGAGACCCCCATTCTCACGCAACTACAGCCCCATGCTAAACGGATTTGGCTCAAAGCCTCACCCTTTATATTCCTACCATCATCCGGAAAAATAAAAAAAAAATAAAATATCGATAAAACATTCCCTGATTTTCTCCACGCCTGTTTTAACAATTCTGTACGCGTCAGCAATGTTTATAATGCTTCGTGTAGCTTAAAAAAAAAATTCTATCCATTTGTAATGAAATGTATTTCAAGGAAATTGTATTTGCTGAAAAGAAAATGGGAGAAATATTTCTTATATTCGTCGCTTTGAAGCTCCCACTGTCGTCCACACAATACTGAGAAAATATGATTGGAAAAAAACAACAAGAAGCGAAACGATTGGCAAGATTCGTTGTATTTTTCGTCAAAGACTAAAAAAAGCCTTTAACCGATTTTTTCCTTGTGAAAATGACATCATTATAGCAAGAATAAACAATGGTGGTATTTTAAAAGTATACTTTTCACCTTTTTAAAAATATAAAATTTTAACTTTGCCGTTAGCAAGGCATTCCTGAGTGTGGAAAAAATATTTTTCAATCAATATAAAAAGAAAAATGTATTTAATAAACATTGAAAATTAATAAATATGTATTGAGCCTAGAGGGCAATAATAAATTTTAATGTGTGAAAAATAAAAATATATTCACAATTACCAAACGTGATTAACATAAATTCCACCACTGCAACACTTGTTTCAAATAATAAATAAAAAATAAAAATAAATTTCTCGTCAAATATACTCTGAATCCGATAATTTTAGCTTGAGACAATAAAAGAAATTTTTTTTTGTATTAAATTAATGGTATAAAACCGATTATAATAAATAAATAAAATTTTTTAATGATATTAGACCATTTTTAGTTGGATATCTAAAATTCAACTTTTTCTAATGATTCGTATAATGTTGATATCAAATGATAAAAAAAGTACTTTCTCCACCGCCACAAATGCATACATTGGCTTCTTAATGTCTCGAATGGATATATACTCTGTCCAATACTTTTATTTCTCCTGTCCACAGTGTTCCTCGCACACTTGAGCGAGTAAAGAGGATAAAAAAAGTAACAGAACATCGATTGAATGGATAAAACGCGACCTACTATCCGAATATTTAATCCCATTTCTTGACAATCTAACCAAATTTTACATAAAATGTCCGGGAAAAAAGTTGCAAACTATGGGTTAAAAAATATCTAAAGGATTCTAACGACTCACTTAGTTGAAATTCTGATTGTATACAGTTTTTTTTTTTTTTCTGAGTGCGGCAAAACTACAGGCCATGTACATCTCTAATTGTGTCCGACGGCCGGGAGGACCTTAGAAAAGTCGATGGTTCTTTGTGTCCCAGTCGTACGTACTCATTGTTCCTTGGTTCACCCGTGTGCCACCTTTGCCCCTCTTTTTTTAATCACGGAACCGCATCAAACTCTCGTTCTACAAAACTCGTGGCCCGTTTTTTTTTTTCCGTCCTCAACTCGACTCTGCACGCGCTTCCTCCGCGCGGGTTTTTGTGCCCATTGTTTCGGCGGCGACTCGCGCGACACGAGACGAAGAAAAAGTTGAAATATAATTTGTTCAATCAAAGAGTTTTGCGCGGAATCTCGTGTATGTGGGTGTGAAGTAATTGAAAGATTTTGTTTCATCTATGGGGCTATGAAGTTGACGCTTTTGTGTTTTTCTTTTAGTTTCTATGAGAAAAATATAGAATTGACGGGTAAATCAAATTACACGTAAATATCAACGTGACATGCCTTTTGACTTCTTTTTTTTTTTTTTTTTCATTTGCACCATCACTGGCGAGAGCAGAGGCAATATTTGTTTGACACGACGCGAATTTACTTTGGCAATTTTCTCGCTGTTTATTCCTCAATAAAAATCCCTCACGGAATTTCCGGCGTCTTAGCTTATAGGAAAAAAAAAATTTTGTGTCACAATTTAATCATTTTCTTACGGATTTTTTATACTAAAAAGCCTTGAAAATACCACACATTTTACGACGCACTTTGCGAGATATATGCTATATACAAAAAAAAATTTATCTTACATTTTTTTCAGCATTTTCATTTTTTTTTTTTTAAATATTTGTAAAGGCCTTCAATTTTTTGAGGCTTAAAATTTCATCTGAAGGGGAAAATACAGTTTTTATGTTTTTTTTTTTTTTTACATTAAAAATATGTTAAAATATTTAATTTGAAAAAAAAAAAAATTTTTGCGAGTTTAAAAATTTTTTTAGAGGTTTTACCTTGATTGTTATTAAATATTTACAATTTAAAAAGTTGAATGATGATGTATTGCGGGCATTTGGTTCAGATTTCAAACGCTTTGCCACTTTTAATAATCCGGTAAAGCGTAGGAATTCTAAACCAAATACAACGCCAATTGATGATAAATATTTTTCTAACTTCCCCTAAAACCTTGAAAAACTACTAAAAAAAATTAAATAATCACTATTAATAAATGTAAATCCAATTAAAACAATTAATAAAAGTGGTATTCGCCTGTCTACAATTGGTTATCCACATGATTATCTCATTGTCGCTCGCTCCAGAGTATATCCAGTAAAAAATATTTGGCACACGTTTTTGTGCAGGTGTGCATGGGCTAAATAAGGGTGGGTATTGCACCAGGGAGCGCGCGCACGAGGTAATTTTTCACGCGACCAGAGCCATTCGGAGGACACGCGAACGGAGAAATGAGCTGTCATCCCCTGTAATTCGCTCTTCGCACCTTTCACCGCGATGAAAAAAAAAAAACCGGGGGGAAAAAAAGAGGAATGAGCATTCCCACTAGCTACACTCACTCACCCTCACTTTTCTCACTTCACTGCGCTGAAATTCCTGGAGGAGAAAAAAAAACCAACTCGCTTGTACGCTCGATTTCGCAGGAGCATCGACTATACACTATAAGGAAGTATTTTTTGTTGTCCTTTCAGAATAATTTTTTGCTATTAAGTATTACCCACCCCAAATGGAATGTTAAGATTTTTTTATTACATATCAAACTCTCATCCGTCAAATGAAATAGTAAATATTTTATTATTAAAATTTAAATAAAGAAATTCAATAAAAGTGTTGGAAAAAAATTTTTTTCCGACTTATTATTTATTTATACTCGTAATTATTTATGTAAGCAAATTTTTTTCAGTTAATAATGTTAATTATTATTTTTGTTTACTCTAGTTTTAATTAAAATAGACACATTTAACGACTAAAAAGACTGATATAAATTTTTTAACTCTGTTTTTTGCCAAGTTTTAATTTTGCAATTCAATTAAACTAGCAAGATAATCAAGTAATAAAGTTAAACTTCAATATTTAATCATTAATAATATCGTAAGAGTAGTCAAATATATGAATTTTGCCATTAGTGCGACTACTGGCAACTCTTAAGAGTCGTCTACTCACATAAACTCGAGATGTCTGACTTAACACCGACTTATCTACTGCCACTAGGCGCTACGCCCTCTATTTTACCCAGCTAAATCGTTCTCTAATCTTTGCCGTTTAAGAAACCCTAAAAAACCGTCAGAAAAAAATTATCCACCCTTGAAAAAAATTATGTAAACGTAGAAAAAAAAATTCATAAAATTAAAAAGTTAGATTCATGATTAAAAAAATCTTTCTATCAATTAATAAAAAATATTGTTGTGTTTTTTGAGTGTTTAAATAATATCCTAAAAGTTCTTAGCATGCAAATAAAAATATTTAAACAATTTGTAAGTAAAAAAATATGAAAATTAAATTTTTTATCCCAATAAATTAACATATTTGTGTGCAATTACAAAAGAAATTGTCAAGTAAAAAAAAGTTTTGGCAGATGTGATAGGAAATAAGTGGAGTTGAGACACGAAAAAAACATCTTGTAAAGGCCCAAAGGGGTTTTTACAAAGTTTCCAGTCACTAACTGGTTCTTGTTGGCCATGACGACGTTAAGCCACGACTTCGTCACCTCGTCATCTTCTCTCGTTATGAAATTTACGGTGTCTACTATACGACAGAAGTTGCGCGAAAGAGCTAGTCTAAAAGTTTTGTCGTTGTCGACGTCAATGTGGTCTCGCGCAGTATAGAAAAAGCGTCGACGTGACACGCAGCAAATATAATAAAATGATAGAAAAAGGAAAAAAATAATGAACAAGGATCATGAGATATTAATTTGACCCTGTCGTTTTTTTTTTATTTGCCCCCGCGGGCATTTCAATCGATAAATTCACGTTGGCACGGAAATATCTATAGTTTATCCGCGGAAATAGGTCTTGCGTGTTGATAACAATTACATGAATATTAATTTTCCATTCGCATTCCACGAATTCAACCAAGAATTACAATGATAAAATTATTATTACATCATTTCTTTCATTCAAAATTTAACTAAAACATTTGTTTAGTCAATTTTAAACAAAATTAACAGCAAAGTTGCCGAAAAAATCATTTGATCAACCTAAAATTCAACCAAATACAAATTTTTCACCTCAAAAAACATTAAAAACAAAAAAAATTGATATAAAAAAATATTTTTTTAGTCAATTTCAAACGGGAAAAAAATTCCGGAAAAACATTTTTACCTCGATCAAAATTAAATTAAAACCAAATTTCAATTTTTTTCCATTAAAAAAACATTAAAAATAAAATACCAAGCATCAAAAAATTTTTTAAAAATCAATTTTCAACAGAATTACCACCAAATATATCCAAAAACTCAATAAAACTCAATAAACGTACTCGCAACCAAAACGAAAACTATTATACTTGACT
>MVJL01006119.1:0-38304 GCA_002156465.1 Macrocentrus cingulum | reverse complement strand
AAATCACAAAATTGTTAAATTTATCTTTAGAGAGTGTGAAGATCGGCGTTGTGTTTAAATTTCCATCAATGAAAGTCGTGACTACTGCGATTCACACACTGCTCAGTCATCATTAGATCAGTTGAATTTCGGAAGAGATGACAGTTTTCTTATTTTTCAAGGTCGCAACTGAAGAATTTTTTGTATCCCCCGTAAAAGTTTCGCGCAGTTCCCAAGGTAGTTGGAAATTTTGTACTCTACTTTGCCGATACAATTCTGCCCGATCGCGATGACAACAACAATGAGACATAACCTGTACAGTAGTTATCAATGTAAATAATACCGAGGCGTGAAAATATGTCTCATTTAGGCTGCCAATTGATGAAAATTCACTCTAAACGTCTGATAAGGTACTAATATTAATACTGTGGGTGAATTTCTGTCAGATATTTATTCATTATTTGTTTGAATTTTCCAGAAAATGCCAGCCAGTGAGATATAAGATGCACAAGGGTGCCTACGAGGGCGAAGGAAAAACCACCATGACAATTTTGAATAAAGATGCGGAATACGGTCTGATGATAGACACCATAAGCACGGTGAGAGTGAATAAGTAATTAATTCATCACCTTGCGAGTATATTTGAACCAACTCTGAGTGACAAAAAATTGCAGATGGGTTTTAAGCTGAACCTCGGCATCTCAATACTCGGACCAATGATTATTTTCCCGAGGTCTGTTATCGGATGGAATATTGCTGGGTCACACGAGATCAACAGCGATTCCTTAGCGTTATTTAAAGTACTGGTACCCAGGCCAGATATCATAGTCTTTGGCTTGGACAAGAGTTATCCCCGGGATGTGCCATTCATCGAAGATTTTTTGAAAGTTATTCAAGAATTGCGCATGAGATGTGAAATTCTGCCGGTCGACAAGGCGTGCACTACATTTAACTTTTTAAACTCAGAAAATAGGTACGTCGTGGGTGCTTTGCTGCCACCAGCAGCTTTAACCGACATCGATGCACTTCCTCTGCAAATTGCGGCTGTTCGAAGAGCACTTCATGAGCCAACCTTGGACGACGTCTAAGATAAATTCTGTACATAGACACTGCCTATTAAATATTTCTATTTAATTAATTTACATTTTTTATATCCGTGCAGGGCAACCCAGAAAACGCAGATTGCAGAGTCTTGAGTACACACCAGCGTAAAGTACTTTAAAATGCGCGCGCCAATAGCCGCGCTGTATTAGTACCACCGATTACCACCAAACGATGCTGGCGGCGCAAGCAAAAAAAATTGGTAGACCTGACCTAGTTGGCTATCGTCATCGACGGTGTGCCCAAGCCCCAACTTCAGAGAGCTGCTTGTGGTGTTTTGTTGGTGTGTAAAATACAAATTGGACTACTTTAATAAATAATTGCTTTCAAAATCAATTACTCGATTGCTGCAAATTAAAAGAAAAAAACGTAAGTATCTATATTTAACTTTATCCATTAAAATAAAAATTCTGTGCCTTCTGACTAAAGTTTTACGGCGTTTCGAGTATTCAATGGTTCACAACCTTATATGTCAGTCGTCTTTTAGGTATTATAACATTTTAAACTATCGCAATATGCAAAAAAAAACCAATGGTTGATAAATAATTCTTCAACTCAACACGTTATATCACTTACAAGCGAATTTTGACCAGAAATTCAGGCTGACTTTGAAATCTTTATGTCCAACTAAAGCACACGTGGTTGATTCTAACCAAAAAAAAAACACCCTACTTTACTCCCAACCCTAATTAGTCTCAATATTTTTCAGATGGCTTTGAAATCATTCCCTCGCGGAGGGAAAAAGCCGCAAATTCAAGTAAAACAGAAGAAAAAGAGACAAACAAAAAAAGTGGAGCTGGGTAAACCGAAAAAATTGGACCTGACACCAAAAACTACAGCGCCGTTGACAACATCCACTCTCTGTGAAGGAATGCTCATTTTCGGATGCGTTTCTCAATGCAATGAGTACGAAGTAACTGTCTCGTTGCCCGGACGATTGAGGGGAAAAGTTCAAGCGGTCGACGTCAGTGAAGCCTACACCAACATCCTCCAAGACTTGATAAAATCACCAGAGACCCACTCTGCGGAATATAAAACACTCTCTGTTCTCTATAAATGCGGAGATTACGTTGTCGCCTATGTCAAGCGGATAGAAACTGATCCAAAGTACCGAGTTATTCTGTCCTTTGAACCTCAGCTGATAAATCAAAATTTAGATCCGGCAAAACTGCAAAAAGGTTCAAAAATAGCGTGTACAATTAGTAGCGTCGAGGATCACGGGTATGTTGTCGAAACTGGCATTAAAACACTTCGAGGATTTCTCTCGCATAAAAACGTGGATGACCGCTCACAGCTTTATCCGGGAAAGCAGATTTTCTGCTCGATAACAAACGTCAAATCGGTTGACAATACTGTTACAGTCGAACTGACAACCAAATCCAAGCATACGCAGTCATCATCAGCCAATACGAATTTTCAGTCTCTGGACAGCCTAACTCCCGGCACCTATTTCAACCTGCGAATAAAAAAAATCTTGTCAAATGGCTTGCAGGTGACATTCAATGAAGATAACTTGGGATACATAAATCAAATTTATTTGCTGCATTCTCTAGAATCTTACACTGAAGGCACAGAAATTCTCGGAGTCTTCCAGTACGTTGTGCCCACAGTAAAACTGGCATATTTCTCTGAATTACTGCCTAACAAGGAGAGGGAATCATCTGTGACGATAAACGAAATAATTACAAATGCCAAAGTTTTATTCCGAACATCCAATGGATTTGTGCTGCGTTTGAAAAAAGGCGTACGAGGTTTCGTCGCATTTAGCCACATTGGCGTTACTTTCGACGATATTTCAACGAAATTCTTACGAAAATCTGCTCACCGGTGTCGAGTAATGGCCTACGATATTTTCGATCAACTTTATATCGTTACAATGTTGCCAGAGCGCCTCAAAGACGATTTTTCCGTGGCAGAGTGCGTGGAAATTGGCGATATTTTGTCGGTAACAATCACACAAATAACTGTATCTGGTTTTGTTTTGGTCCAGTGTGGAAAAATCCTTGGATGTATTGCTCCCACCGATCTCACTGACACTAAAATTATAAAAATTGGCGACACACTCAAGGCACGAGTTATCGCACGCAATAAAATGGACAATGGTTGGATATTTACGACAAAAAAAGAATTGGTAAACAGTGAGTTGCCGGTGTTAGCTGACATTAATGAAGCTTCTGTTGGCGCCAAGTATCATGCTACAATAATTATCCAAAAGGACAATGGCCTGCTCGTGTCATTTTTTAACAATGTCAAGGGATGGATTTCAGAAAAAACATTGACAGCAGCATCTGAGAGTCCACATGATTACACTGTGGGTCAGATTGTCGTGGTGAAAATCGACAAAATCATCAAAGAGGCGAACAAAGTGTATGCCAGCATTGTTTCGAATGCGATAGATTGGAATTTTGAGATTGGCCAATGCGTGGAGGGAACAGTAGTGGATGCATCGACCGATGGGATTTACTTGAAAATATCAAATGACAATGGAACAGCCGAAAAAATAGGTTTTTTACCATCTGGCCACATGGCCCCGTGTCCAAATCTCGGCCAATGCCTTGCAATTAATTTTCATCCAGGTGAAAAACTCTCTGCAATGATTTTTTCCACATCACCGGAATTTTTATTGACAAGAACATTTGTTCCAAGTAAAAAATTTACATCTCTACGTACACTAGAATTGGGCGACTGTATTCCCTGCTCATTCAAAGAAATAGATTCAAATCAAGCGCACGTAATCCTGCCAACAAGTGATTTAACATCTCACGGTATTATTCCGCTAAAGAAAATTGATAGTCCCGATTTTTTGTCGCCCTATCAATTACTATTTGGCCGAATTTACTCATTAAACAAGGCTGCATCGCAAATTTTACTCTCCATGTCGGCGTCGGAGGTGAGATTTAAATCTCGGGCCAATGAACACCCCATGATTGCAGTGATGGACGCATTAACCGTGTATTTAGGCAAGATAAAGGAACTTTCAACTTTCTACAGTGATGATCCGCTTGGTTCGATGTATCTGGGCCAATGCCTGAAAGGAACAGTCAATAATGTGACAAAAAATGGGCTTGTTCTGTTGCTAGAAAATGAATCTACGGCAATTGTACGCACAGCTCATTACAAAGATGAAATAAAAGCCGGACAGTCTGTCACAGGGGTTGTACTCTGGCTGGACTATGAAACTGAACTTGTTGAGATGTCACTATTGCCGAATTTGATCCACAGTTTCTCGCCAAAGCAGTGCAAATTGCCGGTGGACACACTCTTGACCGGAGAAATCGTGTATGTATCCCCGTGGATTATTCTAGCGGCTCTGAAAGGCTCGAAAAAACGCAGTATTGTCGCTTTGCCGGCCAAGAGTCACGTCAACGATCTCAATCCTGACCTTTCGACCTACCAAATAGGCAAGAGAATTCGATGCTATGTGGTTTTAAACAAGGGTGAGACGGAAATACTGCCAATTTGTATATTAAAATCTACATTAGCGTCAAAATCACGGATTGAAACGTCGCAGGAAGTAAAGAAAAAAGCAGTCAATAATGACTTACTTCTCAGGAGACTTTGTTTGAAGTCAAGCACACCGAAAAAAACTAAGAAAAAACCTGTCAAAGAATTAAAAGATTTGAAAAAATTGGGAGAGGAGAAAAATATTAAAAAACGTAAAAAGGTAGAACAGCCGGAGGAAACTACTGAAGTAGTGGTGAAAAAAATAAAACAGGAGGTACCGATTCAGCAAAATATTGAGCAAGATTCGACGATTGTGCAAGAAGTCACAACGACTGTTTCCAGCACAAACAGCTTGAATGTAGGTATACCCGAGTGTGGATTTTTCTGGGACACAAATGCCGATGAATCGTTGAAGATTAAGGATGAGCCATCGAGTGCCAGCGAGGACGAACCGGAGGAAGAGGAGCCAAAAGCGAAAAAAATGAAGAAATTGAGTGCCGCGGAGAGGCGAGATTTGGAGAAGCAAAAAGAACGTGAACTTTGCGATCGAGAGGCCGTTTTAGCTAGTAATCAGGCTCCGAAATCTGCGGATCAGTATGATCGACTGGTTCTAGCCAGTCCCGACAGTTCACTCATATGGATTCAGTACATGGCGTTCCATTTGCAAGCTGCGGAAATCGATAAAGCTCGCGCTGTGGCTAATCGAGCACTCAAGACGATTAATTACCGCGAGGAGACGGAGAAATTGAACGTTTGGAAGGCCTCGCTAAACCTTGAATCACGGTTTGGATCTCCGGAGACACTGAAGAGCGTTTTTCAGGAAGCTCTCGTGGTCAATGATCCTCTGAGTGTTCAACTTCATATGCTGACTATTCATGCGGATGCTAAGCGCCAGAGTGAGCTGGAAAAAACTGTTAGAGTTATTACAGGCAAGTTCAAACAAGTTCCTCAGGCATGGGTGGAGTGTGGCGAAGCACTCTTAAAGATTGGTCTCAAAGATCAGTCGATATTTACGATGCAGCGGGCTACTCAGTCTCTCCCGTCCAAAGAACGTGAGTATTTTTTATTGATTTTAGTTGAATTTCAATTGGAAGTAGTTTTTAAAACCAAAAACCCGGGGAGAATCGTCAGTTTACGTCGATACTGTCGACATTTCAACCACTTTAGTCTGTTTTTCCCCGGGATTTTGGAGAGTGCAGACGTGTCAAGGCGCAAAGTGTATTTAGGAGTGGATTCTATAGTTTGATCAATAACATTTATTTAATTTTATTCACCTTTAAATTTTAGATGTTAATATATTGGCGAGATTTGCTCATCTACACGCACAATACAATGACATGGACACGGCTCTAACTCTATTTGAACAAATTTTGAGCTCATATCCGGCACGGGTTGATATTTGGTCGGCATATGTTGATATTTACGTGAAGAACGGTGACTATGATGGTGCAAGGTACGTTATATAATATATATTTTTTATTTAATTGGATATTTGTTTTTTACTGTTGTTTTTTTCTTGATTTTAGGAAAGTTTTGCAGAAAGCTGTTGTTCAAACTCTTCCTCCTCGGAAAATGAAAACATTTTTCAAAAAATATTTAACTTTTGAGGAACAACATGGTACACCAGAGGGTGTAGCACATGTTCGACAACTAACAAAAGATTACGTTGAGAAAAAATGTAATAATCCGGGAAATTAATAAAAATATAGGCGTTTCAATTAAATTTTTGAAAGGTCATGTGTTGTTCCCGCCAAAAATGGCGCGCATGCGCTAAGATGGCCGCCGAGAGTTCCGTCTGTTCATATCAGTGTGCGGTCGCGTGTGATGTAAAAACGACTACAAACTATGTAATGTACACGATTATTTAGAGTAAAATAATATCGTAATAGATTATTATTTGATAATATTTAGTACAATGAATGCAAAAGAAAAAGAGAAGTATATTGAAAACTTTAATTTTCCTTACTGCGATGAATCATCAAAATATGAAAAAGTTGCCAAGATTGGACAAGGAACTTTTGGGTAATAATTTATTTATTACAGCTTTTAATATAGCAATAAATTAATTATTATTGTTTTTAGAGAGGTTTTTAAGGCAAGGGAAAAAGATAATCCTAAAAGATTTGTCGCCATGAAAAAAGTTCTGATGGACAACGAGAAAGAAGGCGTAAGTAATTTTAGGTTAAGTCAACTAAATTATTTAAAACAACTGCAATTTTCTGTTTTTTTTTTTTTTTTTCAGTTTCCAATTACAGCCTTGAGAGAAATAAAAATATTACAGCTACTGAAACACGATAATGTTGTTAGTCTCCATGAAATTTGCCGTACTAAAGGTAAAATTATCAGAAAAAAGAATTATTTATTTTTTATTGCAAACTATTAATCATAAATTTTACAGCTTCACATCACAATCGTTATCGCTCGACTTTTTATTTGGTTTTTGAATTCTGTGAACATGATCTGGCTGGATTACTGTCCAATGTTAATGTAAAATTTAGTCTGGGAGAGATTAAAAAAGTCATGCAACAATTATTAAATGGACTGTACTATATACACAGCAATAAGGTAAATAATTTAAGCCCGAAATCGTAAAATAATTTTATTCATAATTTGTATTTATTGATTTCAGATTTTACATCGTGATATGAAGGCAGCAAATGTTTTAATAACCAAAAATGGAATATTAAAATTGGCAGATTTTGGTTTGGCACGTGCATTTAGCGTGAATAAAACTGCTCAAGCTAATCGTTACACAAATCGTGTTGTGACGCTGTGGTATCGGCCGCCAGAACTGCTTTTGGGTGATCGAAATTACGGTCCACCAGTTGATCTTTGGGGTGCTGGCTGTATTATGGCGGAAATGTGGACGAGGTAACAATTATCATATATCTTTAATTAAAATTCATTGCTCTATCATGGAAAAAAAAATATTTTTAGATCCCCAATAATGCAAGGCAACACGGAACAGCAACAGTTGACGCTGATTTCGCAGCTGTGCGGTTCTATCACACCTGAAATTTGGCCTGGTGTTGAAAATCTTGAACTTTTCAATAAAATGGAACTACCCAAAGGTCAAAAACGAAAGGTACAGTTAATTATTCAATTTTGCTACGTATTTACAGCTCATTATTATTGGTATTTTTTTTTTCGCAGGTGAAGGAACGTCTAAAACCATATGTTAAAGATGCGTATGCCTGTGATCTTCTTGACAAATTGCTCATTCTCGATCCGAGCAAGCGGTCAGATTCGGATTCTGCGCTAAATCATGATTTTTTCTGGACGGATCCAATGCCATGTGACTTGAGTAAAATGTTGGCACAACATACGCAGAGTATGTTTGAATATCTTGCACCGCCAAGAAGACCTGGTCACATGCGACATCCGCATCATCCGATTCCTGGTGGCGCGGCTAAACCCACTACTAGCACTACTGAAAGTGGCTATCAGGATCGTGTTTTCTAAATGAGTACTGTCTATACCCATTCTGATTAATTTATAGTTAATCGTTGAATTGAAGGATGTTTTTACAGCCATTCAAACTTTTTTTGGTCGCATTCCGAATGACGGGTGTATTAATCAAGCCGAAGTACTTTAATTATCATTGTTTTATATATCGCGCATTTAAAGCCAGATGGGGCATATATAAAAACACATATCTTCCAAATTATGGAAGATAAAAATTTTTCTCCAAAGTTTTTTTTTTAAATTAGCCTTTTTGGTTTAAACGCGCAATATGTAAATATATTTTGAAAAAACGACGGTACAGCGAATTTTCTTTTCGTTTTGGTTCAAATAATATCAATAATAGATATTTCTCATGATTTATGATTATTTAAAAATCAATTTATTTCAACAAAACATGAAAATAATTACTTTGCTATTAATTGATATTTTTTCTTTCGTATGAAAGGGCTGATAATGAGATTTTCAGCATGTTTTTTTGGAGAAAAATTAAATATGCTGAAAAATTCTGTATCAATGTGAGGAAGAATTATTAATTAGTTTGTTTGTTGAAATAAAATTATTTTTGTTAATAATATTATTTTTTTAATAATAATTTGCACGTTTTTTTATTTAAATATTAATTTTAGATTTTTTATAGCTCGTTTTTTTTTTTTTTCTATAAAAATTCGAGCTTTTCAGATCATGATTGGTTTTATACTGACATGTTGGTATTGATTATTACACGCAATTTCGTCTATGTGGAGTCGAATAGTTTACGATAATAAAAAATCAATAAATCTATCAATAAATCATTAGAAATATTTTATATTTCAGATTTGACACGTTTATCAGTGATGTTTATCAGTGTTAGTAGAGTTAAAAAAAAAAACAATAACAGTAGTGATACAATTAATTGATGTTTAGGGAACGGGAATGTAGCGATTTCTTGTTTTGGAATTTTTTTTATGTTAAAAGATTTATATTTTGAATTTTTTCAGTGAAAATGAGCAGTTTTTTCTTCGATCTCGTCAATTATGTGGCTTGCCAATTTTCCAGGTTTAATGACGCTTTGAATAAAATCATCGTAGAAGATTTTATAATAGGTAACTATGCCATTTGAAATATTCTACATAATTTTTTGTCAATATTCCAAATAAAATTTTTATCCTTTGAATCATTAATTTTAGAATTTAAGATTTATGAAAAGTTTATACATTAAATATATTGAATTTAAGAATATTTTATAATTTAGAGTTGATGAAAAATTCCAGATTTTTAGTAGAATTATTTAGTTAAAAAGAAAGAAATTGTCGGATTTTTTTTCTCTTCTCAAATCATAAAAAAATTCTCGAGTTAAGTATTTTTTGAAAAAAAAAATTAAAGAAACAAATGAAAAATCTGTACAAAATTGAGTTTATTGTAAAAATCAAGCTACAATTGCTTGATCATGATTTTTTTTTTGATTTTTACAATTAGTAGAAATTATTATTTTTAGAAAAAAGAAAAAAGTAATTCAACACAAGTACATACTCAATTTTAATAAATGAATTGCTCATATTTCACGCGAATTATCGGTATATGAGATAGTTTTAAATTTTCATTTTATCATAAATTCATACACATATCCAAAACAAAGAAAGAAAAAATTAAATAATTTTTTTTAAACAACAAACTTTGCTCTTGAACTACATGAGTTATGTGAAAAAATATTCAAAGTTCAATGTAGCGGTTTGTAATGTTGTTATTATTATTTGTTTGTTTTTTTTTTTTTGATTTCTTAAGGATTTCTTGTTTTTATTAATGCGATTTATAAAAAGTAATCAGCCTGCGGTTTTTTACTAGGTATTCCCCGACTCTCTTGAGGAGCAGCTTCAAATATTGTGAAGTCACGTTGTAAATGCTCATTTAATTCTAAAATAGCAGCGACATTCCCACATCTGCAAAAAGAAAAAAAATTGTTTTTCTTTTTAGTGCTAAATTTAAAATATTCTGAAAATTTTTTTCTACGCATTTGAAGCTTTTAAATTTATTATTTTAATCATCTATAAGTAATTACCTGTAGCAATAATTCGGTGCAGACCAAACAGTCAAGACAGTTTCATTGAAATGCCACTTGTATCCCTCCATAACCAATTGATGAGCCCGGCAAATCATGTCGATATCATTTGCAGAATTAAATTGAGCGACAACATCACTTCCAAAAAGATATCCAGCGCCGCGAGGAGACACGCCCCATCCCTGAGTGTCCTCTGGGTCCGACCACAAAAGATCGCACATGGGACCATCATGAGGAACCTGTAAAAATAAATTTCCAATCATTAATAATCAATTTAAAATTTCTTTTTCAGCTATTAAAAGGACTTACCTCTTGTTTTCTATCGATAGTCCGAATCTGATCTAGTGTCTGAATACTCGGGGACAGGCCACCGTGAACGCAGAAAATTTTTCCGTCAATAATTGCCGACAGCGACAAATAATCAAAAATTTCAGTGCAGTATCGCCACACTGTAATGCTTCCATATTTGCGCAGACACTCGTCGTAAAATCCATAAACCTGTGTTATTTGTCGCGACTCATGATTACCACGAATCAAGGTAATTCGATCTGGATAACGTACCTTGAAGAACACAGTAATATTAAAATTACAAGCAAGTTGAATTTATGATAAAAAAGTAGTTTTTTTCTTACTTTTAGGGCTAGAAGGAGGAGAAATGTTTCAACACTGTAGAATCCTCGATCGACAAAATCACCCATGAAAAGATAATTCGTCTCAGGAACATCTCCACCAACTTTAAACAGCTCTTTCAGGTCGTAAAACTGCCCGTGAATATCTCCGCATACCTAAAGGTATTTTTTATGTTAAGTTTTTATAGGATTGATGGTATATTTTTAATATACTTACGGTTACGGGAGAGTCAATCCTCTGGACATTACTTTCTTCTATGAGAATTTCTCGAGCTTTGGCACAAAGTGCTTTTACCTCGGCCTCCTTGATTATCTCGCATTTTTTAAGCTGCTCGATCTGTCGATCCAAATCACTGGAGTCGCCCATTGCATTCACTTATTCTGAAAATATAAATTATTCGTGTAGTTAAAGTAAACAATTGACAGATCTTTCGGATTTTTTTGAATATTTTCAACTGGTGGTGATGATGATAAATTTATAAATAACTTTTGTACCTTTGATTGTCTGATTTAATTAACTTTTTAGGACATAAAAAAATAGTTTTTTTATTGTTTGGCAATTTACGGAAATATCCTTAATGCTCTCCAAGAGTTTATCAAGTAGAGTATTTGGATTTTTTTCTTAAAAATCGGTTTTAATGTGTTTTTTGATCTAATTAATTATTTAATAAACTGATAGATTTTTAATTATAGGCGAATTTTGGTGGTATGTTTAAAAAAATGACAAAGAACAAGTATTTTACCACTAACGAATTTTTTCTAACCTCGAATATGTACTGCAAAGTCAATGTTACAGATTATATTGTCCTCATGAAGTTTTTTTGTACAGAATTCACTGTTGTAATGATTAATTGTAAGATTGAAAAATATTTCAGACAAATGTAACGAGTATGAGCCAACTCATTAATTGTATTGCAAGCAACATACCTGACGAAAGTACGCGATCGTTACTCGACAGAGGAGTCCTGGAGGCGCAGTGAAGTAGGGTTAGATACGTTATTCGTGATCAAGAACCCACTGGCCGGCGACAAAAATCTAGCAAATATATTTTCGACTTGTTTTATAAGTATTTGTCATAATTAAAATGCCACACTTTGTAATTAATTATCACGAGACATACACATATATAGTACTTGAGAGAGAAAGAGTACTTTTCTAGGAGCCAACAGACATCAGAATGGCCACCTTCAACTCGCTTACCGGGAGTCTCTCCGTGAGTGCGAGCAGATCACAGCAATTACCCGCCTAGTTAGCTTAGCATTTTCTGATGGTGAGTTTAATTGTCCTATGGACGCTATAGTATGCTCTGATACGCAAGTCAGAATTACCTACATAGGTTTATTATTATAATTTTAGCGATTGATTTGAAATAAAAAAAATTTTTCATCAACTTTTTTTTTTGGATAAATATGGCTGAAATCTAGTATCATGGCCGCGAGTTGATATTGAGTATGGCGGCCACCTGGTGATATCAGAACGACACGGTCGGTAAAGTAGATTGTGATATTACTATAGAAAAAGAGAAAAACATTTTTCATCTTTTTTTTACTAGTGGTGGTTGTGATGAGGGAGTTATTGAGTTCGATGTAAGACAAGTATGTACTTGCATTTATTGTGTTATCAATCGTTTCTAAATATAATGAAATCGTTGATTTTCTAATTCCACATAAACGAGTGCATTAAAAACGAACAATTACAAAAATGGCCTCTGTTTTGCTTCGAGCAGGCACTTCAAAAATGCTCTGCATAGGGCTCAATAGTGGATTATGTAAGGTTAGTATATTTTTTTTACCAATGATCAATGAGAAAATTTGACAATTAATAATTAATTTCTACAATTTGATAATTTTTTCCCCAGAATCTACCAAAAAAATGCCACCCAGCTGCAATGCAGGTGGCATTTATTACGGGAAAAGCCTTGAGAATTGACAGACCACCACGTCCGCCACCATTCGATTACGTTAATAAACATTACACAATGTGGGATGTATTCATGGACCCCATGGAAGAGAGATTTGACGACAATTCTAAATTGCTCGTGGTAGAAGGGCTGCCGGCAGTTGGAAAAACGAAATTTTGCCAACAGATTGCCAACGAATTGGAGATGCACTTTATGCCGCCGCCTTGTTTTAACGATGTGAACATAGATCATACCGGATTTGATTATCGAACTCTCAATTCAAAATTGCCGGTTAATGTCCAGTTTTTCGATGATATTATGTTCCACGAAAACCCAACTGGTGTCAATACTTGTGCCATACAATTTGGCTTTTATATTATGCGCTTGGCAAAGTACATGCATGCTCTGGCTCACATACTCTCGACTGGCCAGGGTGTTGTTTTAAATCGCTGCCCATATTCCGACCTCGTCTTTATGAAAGCAATGCTGGCTTGCGGTTATGTCACGCAAAACGGAATGAATTATTACAAATCATCGCTTGAAGCAAGCCTGCATCACATCATGCGGCCACATCTCGTGATTTATTTAGACATCCCGGCGCAAGTGTCAATGGTAAAAATTTTTATCTTAACAATTTGTTATAGTTTCATCAAGTAAATCACCAATTCATATGATGTTTTTCTTTAGGAAAGAATTCAACGACGTGGACTACCACATGAACTCAAATCGAAAGCTCTCACGCTTAAATTCCTGAGTGAAATTGAAAGCAACTATAAAAATGTGTATTTGCCGGATATTTCTACACATGCACATGCACTGATGTACGACTGGACGGAAGACGTTGACATCAATTTTATCGTTGATGACATCGAAAAACTGGAATTTGATTCGTACGATCGAGAAAGTGATAAAATGTGGGATTGGCATTTTGAAACTCTGGATGCACGACGTCAAAAGAGAGATATGTACAGTAATGAGGCACAGGAGATATTAATGACAGCTCATATTGCGCGTTTTGACGTGCCAGAAATGTTGATTGAGCCAGAAGAAGTTGAGGCACGTCGAGAAGCCATCTATGAATTAAATGAAAAGGTAACGGAAAAAATAGACAACACAAAAAATCTATATTAGTGATTAATCTCGATTATTTTTATGTATAGTTCCCGGGCACTATGTGGGCACCAGGCTTCGATCCTAAAGATCAAGGAATCTTGTGGAAGTGGGCGAATGAACCCTACGAGGTTATACAGAAAAGACGAGAAGAAAATATTAAGAAACGTCAGTTAGAGAAGAGTGGTGTAGACAGCTCGTAGTCAGTATGTCATCAAATATCTGAAAAAAAAATCATTAGTGTCAGAGAATTTACTGTCGGTAAGAGATAATTACTGTACGAATTAATTAAATTCGTCAAATTTATACTATTTACTTCATAATTAATCCCAGATATTTATATCCGATTTTTTAAGCTATGAAGAGGGTCAAAATTTCAAATCAATTCAAAAGAAATTTTTCCATATTGGATGAGTATTTTTCTAGCGTTTGAAATATAACGAATATATATATATATATATATATATATATTTATTTATTTATATAATTCACACATACATACGTATATTTTAATGAATCTTTAATATTGTAGAGTAGTAATTTTTACTATTTTTCATAATTCAGATAATTTGCACGAAATACGTTGAAAAATACCATGATTAAATTCAAACACTATTTTTTTTTTACGTTAAAGTATTTTGAATTTTTTAAATTATTGTCCAATTTTCGTTTTTTTGGCTGAATAAACGCTGCATCATTAATATCAAATAATTCAATTTTTATTTTACAAAAAATTGAAATATTTGCAAGAAAAAAATTTTGACATCATATTTTTTACAATTATTGAGGATTTACAATTAAATTCAAACTTTCAAGCATTTACTATAATAATGTGGGGAAAAAAAAAATTAATTTTGCCAATTTTTAAATTATGAAAATATAAATAAGTATGATGATGGCAGTGATTTATTTCGACGTAAATAAGCACGAAATCTGTTATTTCTTAAAAAAAATCAACTGTCAATCTTAAATACACAGTGATGGAATGTTAAAAACGAAAAAAAAAAACTTTTTTTAGTAAAAAAAAGAACATTCAAGTAACTTCTTCATTCCGGGCATGACAAACAGACAATTGATAGTCTTTTAGTTTTTTTACAACATTGTTAAAACTGTAATTATTACATTTTACCTTTCACGGGAGTTATACTGATGCCATTAATGCTTTGTTACGTAAAATATCGACAATACACAAGGCCACATATACACAAATTTTAAGCTGTCAAGCTGCAGCATGAATTAGTTTTCCTTGCTGTCTTATAAAACGCTTTGGATTGCATACTCAGACCCTCGGACTTGCTAACTAAATCGTCTAATTTCTCGCCTCGTTGCAACACTGCTTCGAGAGTCGTGTGCTAAATTAAAAGAAAAGAAATATTTTCATTATTAAAAATTAGTTAAATTTACTTGATTTGTGATAATTTACCAATATAATTTTTGTTTCATCCAGATCATTCTGCATTTTCGTTAATGCATCGGCTTCACGTGGATTCTGATACTTTGCAAGGTAAGTATTGATTTGTGGAAAATTACACGTTGGCTCTTTGAGCTCTGGCCATGAATTTAACGGGTGTACTGTTGCAAATTCATCCAATACCTTGGTAATCAATGTGTGCGAGACTCGAGATGGATATTCGTGATCCGAAATCAGTACTCCAGCTAAACTGTCACCTCTGACGTAAACATGACACATGTATTCTGAAAAATAAAAAGACATTTGAGTCACAGCAGGATAGATTTACAAAGAAAACAACATGTACAAGTCATAGTGTCAGTGGAATGACTACTTTTTAGAGCTGCAATAGTAATGTAAAAAAAAAAATTCTTTGCAATGCCCTTTTAACTGGATTTTTCATTTTTAGGTTGACAAATACCTCCTTCTTTCACACTCTGTCGTGCTGCAATTTGTGTTCGTTCTGTTATGGTTTTACTGATAAAAGCCATAAATTCCCTGACACTTCCTCGTTGAAAATATGAAAAGGATTCAACATCATAAGCAGATTTTAATGCTGTTGCTGACGTAGCACCTTTGTACAAGACAGTTAACGCGTACAATTTCACCATTTTCACCTGAAATTCCGTTTAAATAGGTCAGTAAATTGTATATATTTTATGTGTAAGTATTTTTAAAAATTCCACAATTAGTCTTACTTGTTGTCAATGGCGTAGTTTGTGTATATTACAACAATTAACAATTTCATCCGATCACCAGTGGGACATTATTAATTGTACTTTGACAGAGGTTATGTGTTTTTTTGTGGTGTGAGACGGGTATCAGAGAAAAATTGCAGGTTTACCCGCGGTCGGTAAAAATGTCAAGGTGTGTTTTCACGCCATTTTGTGTTGTGTGACTATTGGTCGAATGTTTTTTTTTCTCCCCCTCCAACGGTGACGAGAATTTATACCTCGATAGCACATTTTGTGTGGTGTGTGGTTCACTTTTTTTGCCATGTCTGGGCATTGTGGCTGTAATGTACAAGTTGAGAAATGTTTGCATGATTAAAAAGTTGATTTTAATGTAGGTAAAAATTAATTATAGTTGATATATTAATTTATAATTTAGAATTCTTGATATTTTTGTAATTGTAGCATGATAATATTGGCAGACGACGACGACATTAGCTGCGAGTAAGTTGCCGTTCATCAGAGAGACCCCCCACAGATATATTTGTGTATACGGCATTTGTAAGTAGAAGCCGCAGAGGAAAAAATTTTTTCAAAGTCATGCCAAGCTGTGCATGTATGTACAAAAAAGCAGTGCAACCATTAGGATTATGTAGCATTTATTTGAATACTTGCTATTGAGAAAAGTCGAGAGAAAAGTATCAAGATTTTCCTGCAAAACATTTCTACTGAAAACGACATGGGTAAGGTCAATCACTTAATATATTGACTCTTAATTTCATTGATTTCACTTTCTCCAAGATATTTTGAATATTTATCACACAGTCAGATGAATCATTAATGGATTGAAATGACATAAAAACCGGTTTATTCGCGTTCTAGTGTCTTGTTTCATTGGCTATTAAATCAGTTCTATCGATTACTCTATTCTGACAAAACCTTTGTTACCTGTGTAAAACAAAAATTCTTTAAAATCATTGCTCTATAATAAATAATTCTTAAAAAATAATCGAAAAATCAATTAATATATATTTTTTTTTATCTGTAAATAACTAAAATTTGACTTGGTTAATTTTGTTATGCTATTAATATCTCTCTGATGAATAATATTTCATTTTAGAAATACAAGGAGGAGTGGCTCGCAATGTTGGTCCCGGTTTATATGAATTTCTTATGGAGGCCGAGCTTCAGCACTACTATGCCGGTATCAAAGGTAAATAAAAATATATTATAAATAAAAAATATTTAACAGTAAAATTTTCAAAAACTTTCGAAAATTCTCTAATTGCCAATAATTATTTTCTCTTATTAACATTAAAATTAGCAAGACACTGAATCTATTGTTAGCGATCACTCCTCTATACGTGACTTTCATTGTCCTACTTAAAATACTCGCATTCTTTCCGCGACATTAGTATTCCTAATTGTTAAAACTCTTGAATACAACTCCAAATAGCACACACACATACACAAACACGTTTTAAAATAGAAATTCCATTGGCAAAATAATAATAACAATGATTTTCTTTTAAGGGGATTTAAAAGTGCAGACAACAGCACAGCTCAAGTATGTCACTGAGGAAGATTTGAGCGCTATAGGAATGAGTAAACCGGAGATGCGTCGTTTAAAAAAATATTTTCAAAAGCATTTTCCCCAAAATTACTTGTCTAAATTCAAGAAAATGTTGCTGTCAAAGCGTGAAGAGCAGTGTTCAGGTGCTTTGAGCGTTCTTTCCGAAGAGAAGCAAGAAAAGCCACCGATTAAAGTGCCAAACAAGCATATGATACCGGCCGACGCAATAATCGTGAACAAAGAGCTCGGGGTTGGTGAGTTTGGCGTGGTACAGCAGGGCGTGTGGACCAACGATGGAGAACGGATTCAAGTAGCCATAAAATGCTTGTCGCGCGAGAGAATGCAGAATAATCCAATCGAATTTCTCAAAGAGGCCGCCATAATGCACTCTATTGATCACGAACATATCGTGCGATTGTATGGAGTTGTATTGGATACAAATTCACTGATGCTAGTGACAGAATTAGCGCCACTGAGATCACTGCTGGAGTGTTTGAAGGAGCCCAGCCTACGAGCAAGCTTTCCCGTTTTGTCGCTCTGCGATTTTGCCATTCAAATTGCCGATGGAATGCAGTATCTCGAGACAAAGCGTCTGATTCATCGCGATCTTGCAGCTCGCAATATTCTCGTGTTTTCGAAGAATAAAGTCAAAATATCAGACTTTGGATTGTCACGAGCTTTGGGAGTTGGCAAGGATTACTATCAAACAAACTTTAATGTCAACTTAAAACTGCCAATTGCCTGGTGTGCACCGGAATGCATTTCATACTTGAAGTTTACATCGTCCAGCGATGTTTGGGCATACGGTGTCACTCTGTGGGAGATGTTTAGCTACGGATTTCAGCCCTGGGCGGCACTCACAGGTCACCAAATTCTCGAAGCCATCGACGAACCGAATTTCCAACGCCTTGAACAGCCTGACTGCTGTCCCAGAGAATATTTTTCCCTAATGCAACAGTGTTGGCAACACGAGCCACTGAAGAGACCGAAATTTTGTGAATTGGTCCACCTACTACCGGATTTAAAGCCAGAACAGGTTCAAGCCGTGCAGGAGAGCGCGGAAATTGGTCAACTTGCATATCGTCAGGGTGATATTATCACAGTTTTGAATAAAAGCGTGGCAAATTCTCTGTGGAAAGGTGTTTTAAGCAGTGGAAAGACTGGACTCTTTAATCCTGCTCACACTATTGCCTATTTAGGCTCGAATTTACCTAGTAACAAGCCTGGAGAATTTTGTCGTGGTGATGGAAAAAATGCTTTTTCATCTCATCGTCGGAAAATTCGACCTGACATGATTTCATCGCCACAAGGCGATGTTAAACACACTGGACACGTTGGATTAGATGGTGCCTACTTTGGTGACATCAGTTTCCTTGGAGGAAAGTATCCCCATGTGCCAAGACAAGTTGTAACGCCTTACAAGCCCCACGAAGATGTGACAGATCATTCTAGTCAGGGTTTCAGTCCACCAGTAAATTCGGAAGCTTCCCGAGAGTGCAGCGCCACCAACAGCGGTCTCTTCATGACCCAGGACATGATAAATAAACACGGTAATATTGTAATATATCCTGGAGAATGTTGTTTTTTAATTGTCTGGAATCTTTATTGGTGTATCTTGTTGCAGAAAGTGATAATACTTCGGAATTGTCACAGGCGGGCACCATTGCCAGGACAAATCCACAGTCAATGATCTCCGTGAAAGGCCCTATGGTTGATAATGTGACTGCTGACCATGAGTATCATGAAATCAGTGATGAGGAAAATCAAGATTCTACTCTGCGCTTTGATAAACCACTGGATTTTGATTTCGGACCGAGTTTGCTCGATGAAATGGATCAAATGTTTCGATCACTAGGCAAGCAGTTATTTTTTAAAATAATAATTAACACTTCTGTCGGGCCAATTGAGGTTTTTTAACATTGAATTATTTATTGAATATTCATTTTTCAGGGTCGTCAACGCCTACATCCAATTCTGAACATCCAACATCCGCTGAGCATGAATCGAGCAATGTGAGAAATGAATTGCGCGAAATGCAGGCTAAACAAAGCACTAAAAAGAAGCAAGCTACTGTAAGTTTTATGAATTGAATGATCAATTATTAAAAAAAAAACATATCGTTTAACAAATGGAATTTTTTTACTCTAGGTCAAGCCTATTTCTGCTGCCGACCAAAAAACACTGTATTCAGCCATTGCAATGGCACAAGAATTAACTGCCCGGTCAATGACAGACCTCGAATATCCACCAGAGTCACCGCGAACGCCTGCAAGTCCGTCAAGGCGCCGAAAATTCTCATTTAAATTGCCACATCAGCACAGCCCTAAGCCCGATCGACGACACTTCTCTGAGGAGGCTGCCAGTATTCCTGACATTCAGGTATATTTTTAAAACCTTTTTTTTTCCTCTATCTTTGTATTTTTACATCTCAATAATTCCACTATATTGCTTTTAATATCCTAAAAGTACTCTTGCTGCCCAATTACTTGAATTTTCCTTAACAAATTGGTGAAACAGAAGAAAAAAATCGATTTTTAATGTGACAATAGGTACTAGAATTTTTTTTTTTTTTAATGAATTTATTTACTTTTATGATTTTATATTACTTTTTTGTTTTAGTTAAATTGAGATAATGCATTCTAAATTAATTAACATAAATATCATATACACATGAAACAATAACATTTATCATTAACAGCGCGACTACTAACAAATTCAACTAATACTTCTGTATTTTCTCTTTCCTTTTTCTCTCTCTCTCTCTTATGCCCCGTAATTCCACACCTTATTTATTTATTTATTTATTTAAATCATATTTTTTATTGATATTAAATATTTTACATGCACTCACAATGCCACATGCACTATATATTACGTTTTATTATGAAAAATTCGAGGAAATTTAATTTCTTTTGTTATTGTATAAAAAAAATTTAGTGGTTATGTTCAAGTCTACAGTCGTTATCATCTACAGTATCAAGTATAGAATCTCTTGGAGCTCCGTCAACCTTAAAATTACCTTTGTGGGATAAAGCATCAGCTGAATTTTGTTTTGCTAAATCTCGAGAACTTTTAACAAAACCAAGCGCATGGACAACATATATGGATGTTGAATTTGATTCACATATATTTGAAAATAATGCGGTAAAACAAAATTTAATTAAATCATCAGAATTTTTGGAGAATGGTAATTGTGGTAAAAGTATGTTAAATTATGGAAATCGTCGTGATAGTGCACCAAGTGCCAATGGTAAAGTTTCATTTCGTTCAAATCCTAGTTTGGATGATGTTAAAAAAACTAAGAGAATTTCAACAAGCTATGTTGATCGTTATTTTCATCAATCTAAATATTTTGATGAAGATGGAATTTTTGAATATATTGACGGAACTATTCATTGCTATGGTGAGAAAAAAATTTCTCGACCATCGTGTGAATTAAATAATTTAGATCATTCTGATAAAGCTCAATTTTCAACTAATTCTTATGATTATAATAACATAAATCCCGAATTAACAGCACAAAATGGTAAAAATAATCTTAAAGAAAATAGTAATAGTAGTTGTAGTGTTAATTTACAATTGTTAAATGCTCAACAAAATTCTTTGACAACATCAAAATCATTGTTAACATCACATCCAACGTGTGAGAGTCCAAGAAGTATGCAAAAAAAAATAAGCATAGCTAGTGAAGGCAGTGAATTGGGTACAAAACCAAAAATACCAATTGTCACAACGTCTATGGAGTTTAATAATTTTTCTGATGATGATCCTAAGGGTTTAGATACACGTAAATTACGAACAAATTTTGCCAAACCATCGACAAAAGCTATTTATTTACCTTTATCTACGGATAAATCAATATTTCGTAGTAGTATGTCAAAAGATAATTCCAAAGATTTTGATACAGATATACAAATAAATCTACCGAATTATCGACAATTGGAAAAAAATCGAAATGGCCATGAGCCACTTCCATTTTTAATATCAAATAATCCATTATTTATTTCTGATTCTGATAAACAAGATTCACCTATTCACAGTAGTTCAGAGAGTTTACGTATGAATTTTCAACGTTTACGACGTAAATCTGATGTTGAAATAAAAAATCAAGTAGAACTTGGAAGTAAACATTTTACTGATAAATATTCACGTGATGTATCAGATTTGGAAAATGTTAAGAATTATTTAGATGCAAAAAAAGGACCGAGATTTAATTTAGGACTTGCTAAATTAACACAAAATATGATTCAACTTGGGAAAAATATTGCTCAAAATTCACGAAATTTAGAATCACCACCGGTTATTAAATCACAAGTTTCAAATATGAAAAATATTGAAATTCTTGCGAGTGATCAGACATTAATGAAGAATATTACAGCATCTGCACGTGGTGGATCAGGTCGTTCGGATTTGAATATTCCATTGGCAACACCGAAAAATACACGATTAAATCTTATTCAATTGAATATTCGGCCAAAATCTCCTGTTACCACGGCCATTCATCATCATCATGATATTCTTGAGCCTCCAAAGCTTTATCAGAATGAAATAGGTCGTGGAGATTTTGTAAAACCTGAAATTGTCATTGATAATGTCGAGGCAAATGCCAATAATGTTTATCGGCCTCGAACGTGTTCGCTCTCAGATGCGAAAAAATCTGTAATGAAAAATGTACGTCGGTCATTTCATCCGGGTGATGATTCTAGTGAAGATTCGGACTCAGTTTCACACTCGGAAACAGATATTCGAAGTCGTTTTCGACACCGACGAAGACATAAAAAAGTTCCGCAAAGTTTGTGTTTTGATTTTAAAACACGTGGCCTATCGGTTTATCCGGATATGAGTAAGATATCAACGATTGAAAATGCTGGTAAATCACCGCCACCTTCTACAAGTTTTTTAAATTCACTTTCACCGCCATTTTCATCACGCAATAATATATTATCATGGCCAGAAAGTGCTCCAAGCTCAAGTTTAACTTTTACGAGTAATTCGGATTTAGATTCAGATACCAGCTCGGAATATCGAGAATTTGCTAATGATATATCGACTTTTCCACCGTCACCTGCTCCCTGAGCTTTACTCAGTCTTTGAAATGATTGTATCGACATTGGAATGCCACATTTCAACTCGTGATTATACTATTATACTGCCGCATTGTTGAGATTGAGGTTTTTTTTTTGAGGTCGATATTCTTGATCATTTCGCGTTACTATAATCGTAAAAGCGCATTTTTTTTACAAATTTTGAAACGTTTGATTATACCGCTTGAATACCGTGAAATTTTTTATTTTATTTATTTTTTGCCGATAACTCGGGAAATACGCGAGATAACGAAAAATGTAATAGAAGTGAAATGGTGAGGATTGAAATTGTCTACAAAAAATGTGAAATACATTTTTTTGTATCTCTTTTAGTTTTTGAGATATTAACGATTTTTGAAAATTTCAATTATTCAAAATAACTCGAAAACCAGACGATATATCGAAAAATTTTATTTTACATTTTTTATAGGAAATGAAATTCCCTATCATTTATATATAATAATGTTTTTCATTATTTTACATACTTATCGAGTTATTGGTAAAAAACTAAAAAAAAATCACGAAAATAGCAATTTCTACAGTAACGCGATTTGTCGGAAAATTATAAAGAATTTATTGAAATATTCTTTATATCAATTTTACCGCACATCAGTCAAGAATTACAAAACAATTTGACCTTGAAAAAAAAATGATTCGGGCTATACTTATCTGCTATGATCTTGTGTACGCTTAGCATGCTTATACGTGATTGTACCAAAAAATAATTGGTATTATACACTGTGAAAAATTTTGATATATTTACAAATTTATACTATTTGTACACAACTAATATACAACATATACATAATATATATACGTAGATGCGTTATACTCAATTGTCTATTTCCCAAGCGAAAATTTTTCATGCATGCAATCAAAATTTTTTTTTCACTTAAAAAAAAGAATTTTATTCGACCATTTTTATTATTTTTTCTTTTAATTACTCTTGAAATAATTCCAATTTTATTTGATTTTTATTTTGTTCTTTGTCTCTTTTCCAAAACTTCTCCTTTTTCCCCTACCTACCCAATCTGTTTAGGCAACACTATCAGACGAGGCCAAGGAGGTTTACAACAGTTTGGTGGAAACGCAGATTCTCGAGACCGCCGCCGACACTAATCCACTGCGAATGCTGCGCTCGGGTTTGCCAATTGTTCGATCACGAGTACGAGGCAACAAGGGACTCAATTTTTCGACTCACACGCCAGCCTGTGTGGAAGAAATTGCTGAATTGGACACCAGATTGTCATTTGATCATCAGCAGCACGGGAATTCATCGGCAACCCTGTCTAAAATGCGTCCGATTCCGTCTGCCAACAATTCTCTGCCAGGTTTGAGCTCACAGTGTCTGGAACGACACAGTTCAATGATTGGAATGATCAATAATCAAAATCAAAACAATGTGGATGATAATCCTATTCCATTGCCGCCTCGAGATCGATCTAAAACACTTCAACCAAAGTCTAATTTACCGAGACATCAGCGAAAACATCCGTTAATCATCCCGGGCGATGGTGTCTCACGAACTTTAGCCAAAATGGCGTCCTGCACGATTAGCGATCAAGTTGATGGAAATTCTACGGCTGTTGATGTGCCGGAAACTTCAGATTTATCGGCAAATAATCGAACAATCACTATTGCTCCCTGTATAGCAAATATATCGACAAGGTAATTTAAAAATGCGAGTTTTAAAAAAGTCTTTTTTTTACCTGTCACTTTATGAATTTGTTTTTTATTGCAGTCCTGATGATTTTGAGCAACGTATTGACTCGGAATTAGCCGCACTGGATTCACTGTCGATCGATAACAATCATCATCATCGATTTAGTGGAGGATCTGAAGATTTACTCGAATTTTCCGACAATTCAGTGGAACATCGGTCGTTTGATTCCGAGGCCTCGACGAATCTCAAGGGTTCCTCGAATAATTTAAAGAAAGTACCTGCAGAAAAAGTCGGTTATTCATCGGAAAATGAAACAACAGAGATGATGAATTCAAGTGAAAAAACATTTGAACAAAATAAAATCTTGCAGTTTACCGATGGAGTGTCGGATGGTAATGCAGTGATCGAAGAGGGACACAGTCATGGTGAGACGGTTAATTTAAATTTTAAAAGTTTTACAAAAGTAAATGAGAGTCAAAATGTTCAACAAGAAATTTCCAGTTGTTCTATACGTACTAGAGATCTTTCAAGACAGTCTGATCATGTTTCTTGCGAGGATTTACTCGAGTTTGCGTGTGATGGTCCTAATATTCGTAGGACACGCGGTCCACATAACGGCGAACAGTCTGACGAGGTTAGAATTATGTTAAAAGTCTTGCATGATCATTCAACACCCGAGTCTTGCGTGGCTGCACTCAATACCACTAATTGGGACATTGTTGCCGCGTTAAAATTAGAACGCCTTCAGGGCTTACTGAAAAAGGATAATAATTTTGTGAGTCTTGAGGACTGCAAGGTTATGTTGAATCAGTGTGGTGATGATGTCGTTAAAGCCGCTGCTCTGTTGAAAAGTACAGAGGATACAGCATTAGTTTAAAATTTTTCATTCGAATATTTTGAGCATTTTCATTATAAATTTAATATTTTATAATCTTTCATGATGATCATTGCTCGCATTTCGTAGGGGAAAAACTACACGTAGAAATTTCGTAGTCATGGATATTTCAAAGCAATACATCAAAAATATGTACGCAAAGTAGTTTTTTTTCTCAATTTGACTTTTTATTTTTATAAGAGTAATACCGTGATGATAATTTATTTATTTATTTGTTTTATAATAACACTTTTTAGATTTTGCACATTTTGCAAACATAATAGTTTTAGCGTGATGATTATCAGTAGATTATTAGATTTTTTCTCATGGGGTTGATAAGCTATTTAAAAAGTCATTTTTTTTTATCTAGAAAATTACATGATGCGTACTGAATTTATAAAATTATGTGGCATTTATTTTATTTATAGAAGAACAAAAAAAAAATCTGAATTTTTAATGAGAATTTCAGGAAATCTTTACCAATTTATTAATTTTTTTTTTTGTAACTTAGGTTTTATATATTAGTTCAATAATATATATTGTATTTTATGATTTTTTTGATCAACTTGCCAAAAAAAAAAACAAAACAAAACAAAACGGAACAAAAAAGTTAGATTAACTTTTCAAAAAAATTTATTATGTTTATATTTAATTGCAAAGAATTATATATTTAATATCAATTTTTAAAAAATATATTTGATTGAATGTTGCATTTTTTTTTTGCTATTTTGATGAATGTTGAGGATATATATTTCGGTATAAAATTAAAATCAACAAAATTTTAAGATTTTTTTTAGCGACGAAAGATCTTTCTGTTTGACTATGAACGGTGGTCTTTTCGTGTTCTTTTCAACGTGACAGACTAATCCATGTATCAACTGTAATTCGACAGTCTGTGAGAAACACATGGCGAAGAAATTATACCATTTATACAATGGCATAGTTCCGTAGGTCAGCGTTTCCTTTCCAGTCCTGCCGAGTATAGAAACTTATGATAGGGCGCATCCACTTCTATCAATAATATTGGAATGAAAACATCTCCGGGATGAAACACTGTGTTCGTGGCTCTTTCCTGAATGGAGAGTGCCAATTTGTAATTAGCCTTGATGTTGTGATACTTACCAATCGCCAACCACAGGTTGTCAACTTTAGATCGACGTCTAGCACATACGAAATCAATTCCCGAATCGACTATACCCTTATAGTCTCAGAGAAAAAAGGCCGCTCACCCGCAATCATGAAACTCTCGAGGCTCTTGAACGAGGCGATGGCTACACCACCATCTACCCCGCCTCCGAGCCCGAGCTTTTTCAAGACGTCCCACAACTCCGGCTTCGCTAATCGATCCATAAACTTTTAACCTAATTTTATATAGTATTTTATTATATAAAAATTTATACGCTTTAATGTTTACCACAAAATGTGTATAATTATATATGATTAATATAATAAATATGATTACATATATATGATCAGGTTTTATAAAAATATTTGCCTGCAAACTTTGTAATCAAACGTATATTCAACAAGTTTCAGGAATATATCGGAAAGTTATTGAAATATGTAACATTTTTTTCAATAAAAAAACAATCTAAACAATTGAAAAAAATATTCTAAGCTCAAAATAATGAAATATTTGTCATAAAAATTTTTTTTTTTTTTTCAGTTTCTTCATATTTATCGTGATAAAAGGTGATGTTTTCATAAGGTAAGTATAATTTTAAAAAGTAAAATTTTTAAATTCTTCCAATTAATAATGAATAAATTAATATGTTTACAGAGTCATGTGAGTATTGATGAATTAAATGATTTTATTATATATTGACCGCAGTGGAATTGGCATACTTAAAGTTCTTGAGATTTTACGAGCTCATTCACCTGCCGTAATTTAGCCCCCAGACTGATCGAAAATCAATCTAGATTGTGCTCTCTCTGTCCCGAGGCAGAAGAAGATGAATTCAGGTAAATATTTAGAATAATTCCAACAAAAATAAGATAAAATAAAATTTTTTTATCGGATAATTAAAGGAGACAGGCAGCCAAAGGCAGAAAAAAATACTTGTTATCCCTGTTGCGGTAAAATATATAAGAATTAAGTGTTTTGAAAAAATGATTAAGTGCTGCTGTGTCATGCATGATGCTTCATTAATCGTATGCCGGTTAAATGACGGGTTCGAGGGTTAAAAAATCCAGGTTTTTTTGTTGTCTGCAGAAGGGCTGCGGATATAGGTCTTAAATCATGCATACAGATCAATGCGACTCAAAGATAGTATAGATATCGGTGCGAGTAGCTGCAGATGTTGATATGTGCCATAACTCTCAGGCGCAAGGTGGTTTCAAGTTTTTTTTTTCGCTCTGGATTCATGATTTTATCTTGACCAGCCGGTGTGCCTTTTAATATGTAAGATTTCTATCGTCAGGTCGACACTTACATGTCGACCAACAAATTATCTGAAAATATTGTCTGATGACTTAACGCATGCTTGTAAATTTTTTTTTATCAGCAATTATGAATATTTTTATAGTGTACGAGTGTATTTAAATTTTGATGGGAAAAAGAACAATTTAACCGTGATATCTTCATGTTTATTATATATAGATATTTTTGATTTTTTTGAATTTTTTTTTTCTTATGTAAAAGATATTACATCACGAGTGTCAATTTTTTGTTCTTAAAAAAAAAATATATATCTATATGTGAAAATAAGTCTAACAATAAGTTTTGTGATGTTTTATGAAGATAAAAAAAATTATTTTTTTTCCGGGAAACTATTTTGTCAAGGGTTATTTTCACTTCACCTCTTAGAAATCTTGATTTTTTTGGTTTTTTGTTGATAATTCCTTAACTAAGCGAGATATTGAAAAATGTTATAAGAATTAAATGATTAGAAATTTTATTTTCTACGAAAAATGTAAAATATACTTTTTTGATATTTTGCTTCGTTTTTGAGATATTACGAATTTTTGAAAATTCTTACTTTTTTTAAATATCTCGAAAATGAAGCGGAATATTGCAAAAAATTTCTTTATATTTTTTGTAGAAAATATAACCTCTTATCATTTATGTCTAATGATATTTTTTGATAAATCTCTTATTTATCGAGTTATAAACAAAAAACAACAAAAAAATGTGAAATTTCTAAGATATATCCCTTTTCGAAAATTTTGCAAAAAACCTTTTATCTCGACCAAGCATTACAAAATTTATCCTAATTGTTATTGAAATTTATTTATTGAAATTTTTATTATTCTAATGTGGGTCAATTTTTAATTCCTATAAATAATATTTTACAGGTTTTTAATAAAAAATACCGAGCACGAATGGAGAAAGAATTGTTGCGATGCAGGTGAAGGAGAGTAAAAAAAAAATGGTATGTAACAAAGTAATAATGACTTAATTTTTATTCCAAGCTGTGAAATCACGGAGATCGTTAAAATCAGTTGGCATCAGGCATCAAGTTTGTCGAACATGATGTTACCATAAAAATTGCCAGATGCCCAACTTTTCCTCAGCCCAAATTGCCTCTTCGCGTCCACCTGTAAAAGATTCTTAATTAGCACACAAACCAGATCGAATATATAAGAGCGAGTTAGTAATAACTTTGTGGGGCCCCTTTGCAATTTCACACCATGACCGTGATTTCGGTGCAGATGCAGGGTGCATGTGTCACAAGGTGTGCGCAAAAGGATATACAGGAAATATAAGTCATCATTATATACACAAAATTCTCAACTTTCTTGCATAATATCAAATCAATGATGACATATTCTTTATGCACCTTATTATAATTAATATCCATCACATATGCCAGCTGAATATCATATTTTAACTGACCAAGAAAAATATTTATTCACATAAAAAAAATCAATATCCGCATATATTTTATTTTTAATTAAAATAATAGTATATACTCCAATGAAAAAAAAGAAAATTTACATGACCGAGTTATGGATAAAGGAAAAAATTACTTGTCGTGTGTCTTAATGGTTTTGAAAAGCACCCAATCATGAAATATAATCCTAAGAACTATATAGCAGTGGAAATAACGCCCACAAAAGTGTATAAACTGCCATTTATACGGTGTAATGCACGAAGACTATACGCCAAGATAAAAATCTAATCTTAATTATGTCCAGAAGCACTCGCACATAAATTTATGTATAGCACAGACGTTTGTCGTGTCTTTGACATCAGGTGATGCGGTGACACGATATAATATCTAATAGAAAGAATTGATGTCTGTTTGAATAAATATTGAGCCTCTTCTTTTTAACATTGTTCAAGTCGTATTTGCCCAAGCGACGTTCCGCATGGCGTAGCAGCTTTCTCAATACCCGGTAGCGGAAAGACTCCACTCGAATGATAATTAAGGCAACTGGTTATTTCCTTTTCTTGTGTAGCTTCTCGTGGCCCCCAAGTGAACCGCGAGATCATCAGCTACTTACAATACACTCATTCCAATGTCTGCACTGTCTTATCTCCCTTATAATTCGTTGCTAATTACATCAGATTTCTATTTTGTTCCATTTTTAACATGAACAATAGCTGCCTATACAGCCATAAAACTGAAAAAAAAACATCTCTGTCAGTTGCAATTGAATGAAAAAAAAAATAATGTCATTTATCTGAAATTTACAGGATGATTCTGGTATATAAAGTTGAACAATGGGCTGAAAGTGAGGTCAAATGTACACAAATTGATGGGCAACAGTTGTAAAAATGAGGTGCGCATATGTAGGCACAACAAAACGTAGGAATAACATTAAAATTACTGCGCAGAACAGCTGATCATCTTATCGAATATAATTAGGAGAGGCAAAAGGAAGAGGAGGTGACTATGCGTGTGGTGTGTAAGAATTGAAACAGTAGTGACCGGTAGAGGCTCCAGAATTGAAAGAAGTATATGAAAATAAGGCAAAGCCGGAAAGGGGCGTTCGTCGATGGTCGTATATGCGTATACGACCATCGACACGCAACGTTGCTGCTCTAATTTTAGATCTTGTCACTCTGACGCCAGCTGGGTGCTCCTCCCCGGCTATTATACACGTTTACACACGTATTTACACGCACGGTAAGGTCCCGTGGTTTTTCTGCTATTATAAACTAGCGGTAATGGCAAATGGCGACGACAACACACCACCACCATCGGCGAATATTAAGTTCAGAGCATCGTTTCGCGACATCCTGCACCATGGGCGGATGAGAAAACTACTCACACGTACACACGAGATGTCAAAAATGTTAAGCTGGCTGTTTTTTTTTTTGTTCTTTCTTTTCACACACCTGACTATTAACTAAGCGCTTGGAGATAAGTACTCGATGGCTTTAACGGATCATATAGACGGATATGACGCACCAATTTGTATAGTAAATTTATTGCATTAATTTTTTATTTCATTAGTCAACACTAATACTATTATTTTCTTCGAGAAATTGTGAACGATATAATTTAAATTGGCGCCGAAATTCAAATTTTTTCCGCCCCCCTGTGTGATAACTGTTTTACCGACGTCCGCGCGCGGTTACACGACGCCTGCAAGTTGCAAGTTTCAACGTGTTTCAACGGTCCATGGGAGTTTTTTCGCTCGTCGTGTACGTTTTATATCGTGTTTTTCGATTGAATTATGACAAATGTGTGATTAGTAGTGTAATTAATTGACGATATGTAGTCAATTCGGCGAGAGACTGTGTCGAAATGAGGTGAGTAAGTTCAAAACTGAGACTCGCGTCCCCCTTAACCTCCTCATCTCTCGCATACATGTACGCAAGCTTTTGATTTATTTCGTTTCCCAGACCAATTATTTGCAGCTTCCAGCGGCTGGTTCGATAGCTGTAGAATTGGTGCTGTGCGGAAATCATGGATATTGAGGTGTCTGATAGAGAAAAGTTGGCGATGAAACGGTAAACGAGTGACACATCCTGTCGAAGTGAACGGATGCACGCATACTTATATGGGCTGCCATTGACTAAACGCGAAAACCGCAGCCAGATGTTTACTTCTCGCGGGCCTAATATGCATTCAAGTCATTTTTTCCAATGTGACCAGCTGCTACAGGTACGTCTCACTGTATTACACTCTGTTGTTGAGTATGTAACATGATGTGGAATATGTCTGTGTTTTTTTTAGATATGGGGACTTTTCACGTACACAGTCATGCATTCTGACTATCTCCAAGCTAAATTTATCAATGGATCTTCGTATAATAAGCTAATCGGATGTATTATAAGGGGCGGCGTTCCTCGAAGTCTTAAGTATACATCAGCCGCGCGGGAAGAGTCAAGACGAAAGGTATAAAGCGAGGCGAGAGAAACAATGAGAGGAAGTCAAGGTCCAATGATCGCGTCGGTTTCCTTTCCACGATTCCACGCTTAATACAGCAGAGTATGTAGTCTATAAAAGAGATATGGTATACGTGCAACCCTCTACTCTCCGCATATCTGCACAGAATCGCCGGAATTTTTACACTAACTTGCCTGTGCTGCAAAGGTGTGTGCTCTATTATTGCTATTATAGCCTGTATGCCACGCTTATATGGACGTATATGCAAACGATTTCTACCTTTCTTCATCCTGTCGCCACGCGCGTTACGCATACAATAGCCAACGCGGCTTAATTCCTACCTCTTTACTGTAGGTATGTGAGAACATTTTCTACATTTTAATACCGGCTAAAATTTTTGTTTTTAACCACTAAATACATCTTTTTCAGACTAATATCCGTGTGTCCACAAAGGAAGACGCGATGCAGGTGTAAAAGAAAGGCTGTTCAACCCTTGGAAAGTGTCTTGAAAAATATATACACCCATCAGCGATATATACTCTCAAGAAATGCGGCCACTTATAACACCCATGATTTATGGCTTATTAGCAAAGGATCCTCTTATTTGAAAGGATCTTCATATACACCTCACTCTAATCCACTTGATTTTTCTCTTGGCTTTTAACGCGCATATTGAGTCATCAATTTTGAGATTAATATGCATAAGTACTATGCTTTCAAAATTTCTGAAACTCGAGATTTTTTTTTATACCGTCAATTAAGTCAATTTAATGAGCTACATTGAGAATTAACGGGTTGAATCAGAGTCATTGAAGATGTCATGAAACTTTATTGAGAGAAATCTGACGTTCGATGCCGGCCTTTCTCGTGATTATTACGACGTGTTTTTTTTTTTTGATCGATCTTATATATTCGTCGTTCATTGATTAATCAGGCTAATTGCTGATATACTTTCACTGAGCGATCGACATCTGATGATCATCAGAGATTCAATTAGTGCGTTGACCTAGTTTGTTGTGGCGGTGGGCCCTTTTTAAAAATCGAGAAAATTAAGCGACTGATAAAATCTTGAAAATCCGTCGTCATTTGGGGGATAAATGGCATTTACAAGCTCATTCATTTTTCCAAGCAAAGGAACAGATGCTCTTTTGCCTGTTGTTACGCCTTGTTATCGCCTTGAGGTAACGTCCCTCGCGGAGAGTATAGTTGGATATCTCTCGATCTCGCGCCCCCTTTCTTACTTTTTTCCCCGCGGGCTCTCTCTCTGTTTCTCTCGCTCGTGCTTTCTCCGCGCCTAGCAAGACTCGCTGCGGCGTGTACACCGGTGGCGCTTGTGTAATAATGAATTGACTGCGACGGCCAAGCCTTTTTGAAGCAAGTTAAACGAACACCTGTGCCAACTGGGGCGCATCGCAGAAGCGCAGACGGATGGACGAGCGAACGGGTGGTCAAAACAGGTGGGCTCGTGCGCCGGGATTCTCGGCCTGGGCCGTTCTTTGCTTGCCCACCAAGCCGCGCACAGTTAATTCATGAGGGTTTGCTTCTTTGGGCCCCAGAAGCGCCACAACGTATGCCTTCTAACCCCCGTTTGTTCAGCAAGAAATTCAGCACGTGCCCATTTGTGATTGCTTATCGCTTATTCGCACATTTACCGGCTTTTTAACTCGCTTTATCGCCCTCTTGTATATGCAAGCTATCTTACAACATCGTTTTTGATCTGAAGTATAACGATTTTTTTTTCGAAATTTCAATAGGCGACGGTTTTTTTAAATTTATTTCAATCACGCTGGAATGGTTATACTTAAATAAAATGTTTGTTGCAGGTCATGACTGAAAGTGATGGAAAATTTTTATCAACCGGAGGACTTTGGAGCTGATTTTACAGTCGGAATTAAAGGTGTCTTGTGCGTAACTTCTGTTTGAAGACACATTGGAATAGTATAAAAGTGTGAGTTAGAATTGTGGCTGGATTATAGATTCTATATGTTGGATAAGCAGGTAGGTTGGCCCCCGAAATTCATATGCATAAGCCCTTATTATATGCTATTTACTATGCACACAGGTGTTTCTGCATGTGTAGAATTCAGCCACTGTTATTTCGGCTTCAACATCCTCCGTGGAACATGTGTGTGAGAGAGGGCGTCAGTGAATGTATACAACGAGTCATCTATATATTTTTTTGATGCCGCAAGTCAATATTTAAGACAACTATACATCAGGGAATTTTCGTTTTTATAATCAATCTTGATGATGCCCAAACTGCACTGTTATTTGTGGGTATGTTTTTTTATAGGATTTATATTTTAAAGAGCTGAAAAAACAATATTTTACAGTGAATATTATCATGAGAATGAGAAAATTGAAATTAATTTGGCAAATTTTTAAATGTGTGCAATTGTAAATTTTGTATAACTAATTATTTTTATGGTTTTTTCAGTGATATCGGAGCTTTGGAAAAGTTTGATTGCTGATAACAACCGTTTGAAGTGTCTACGTTATCTCTGTAAAGAAACGTGAGTAAATTTTTCCACGCTTATTATACCAATAATAACTGTGATAAGTGCTATCGAAAAATTATTTTTCTATAATTTAAAAGGCTTAAACATTATTTTGTAAGCACATAGAACCATCGAAGCATTTTTTTGATAATTATATTTAAACCGCTTAAATTGAAATTTCTTCGCGAAAACTATAACAGAAATTTCTGCTAGGTACAGACTTTTTTTGTTGATATCGCTGATACTTGAACGGCAAGCATCCTGTATAGGGAATCGATATAACACATATGTATTTTACCAAAGGAGGGGGAGCAGTGCGCTGCGGCAGTAGATACAGCCGTATTTTTCTGTATGTTGTCAGACATTTAAAACTCATCCGTATACCTTTTCTACTTGAAAGTTCACGAAATCGCCGCGCTCAATATTTACATCACTACTTAACTATTTTTCAAGTCTATCTAAAATCAAAATTTTGTGACAATCACTCAGTATAATTAATTAACGTAATTTCTATACGAAATTTAAAATTTTTCATAAACTTCGTCTGCACTCAAAACTCACCCGAGGAACTGCCTATGATTTTCAACAAAATTTATCAATTACCCATATAGCATATCCGATTGAGTGGAGGCATTTAAATCTATATAAATTTATCAAAAAACCAACTGACTTTTAACTTGTCATGAGATTAAAAAAATTTTTAAAATATACTCGAATAAATAAAATAAAATAATGAAGCTTAAAAAAACCATATTTAGCACCAGGCATGGAAATAATTGCTTTTCTTTCTGTGTTTAATAATTTTTTGCAAAAAATTTGACATAATTTCATGATGATGTTTGGTATTGACGATGAAAGGCATATATATACGATGGTTTGCGATATATAGCTTGTATAGGGTAATTTTTTTTTTTATAATCTTGCTGAAAGGTTAATATTGTTATGTTAATATGCAATAGCTATAACAGTTGAATTATCTTCAAACGTTATGGATAGGAGCGTTGGACACTCATTAGTGGTGTTTTTTTTTTCCTTTTTACTCGAGGTGTTTTCTTTTCTTATTTTTTATGTAAATATTTTATTCCAAGTTAAGCATCAACGCGCGGTGGAGCAGAAAGCTCCACCTCTAAAGCTAGCTGCAACCAATCCGAGGCAGGTCGTACCTTTAATAAAACTTGTATCACACGCCTACATGACCTACCACGCCTCTGCAATTGCTAGCGTAGTAGTGGGTGTAGCTTGAATAATAGTTGTGGTAGTTGTAGAGCGTTGTGTGCAGTCTCGTTTTTTACTCAGATTATTATTACAAACCGTCTGCGAAATCAATAGACCAATGGGTACCCTCACGCGTGCGTAGTTGCACGTATATAAACGACATTGCATTTACTCATTCAATTTCACCGCACTAATATATATACATTGCTGCAATTTTCCTCAAGCTCTAAATCGACTAAGTGATAAGGCATTTCTGTGGAAAAATTTTTTTTTCCATTTTATATTTTTTCCCCAGGATTACTTCATGATTTTTCGGTTGAATTGAATATTTTAACGTGATTTTATTGAGTTTAAGGAACAAGAGTATATATAATTTGGTTGAAAAAATGTTGATGATGAAAAATGAAATTGTAAAAAAATAGTATAATTTTAATTGTTGTAAATTATGTAACAAAGAAGGTCAATGTTAAAAGATACTTGTTGCCATCACAACCTTCACATCAGAAACGCGTAAAGTCACGTGCACGTGACAGAGCGATTCTGAGGGTTAGTCGCATATCGTGACGGGCCAGAGCACGTCGCGTGTCCTGCAACGACGCGACACTTAATGAACAACCATAAAGATAATCACTTGATAATGTCGCTCCTGTAACATCCACTTTCAGGTGAACTTTGTGACTAGCCAAGTAAGAGACATAATCAGAGTCTTTGATATTAATTTAACTTGGATAATAGTAGTATTAAAAAACTGTCGCCCCAGTACATAGAGATGGATACAGGCGTGTGTTAGATCTATAGGATATTATTATGCTAAATATGATTTATATGCAGATGTTCAATACGCGTCGTCGCGAGTCATCTTTATCTCGTTAAATCGCTCAGTGATGACTACTTTGTTATTATAGAATCGCGTTTCGATGATGCAATTTAATTTTTCTCGCTATATATGCGCTGTCAGACGAGCAAAAAATTGTGATGGAAAATTTTTATTCAAATAGTATGACTTGAAAACCTTAAAAAAATATTTTTTTCAAGCTTATAATCAATTCTGAGAGGAATGAAAATTGCGGAGGAATTTTTCAAGCGCGAAAAAATGCTTTAAAATTTATTATTATGATTAAAACGTGTTTAGATAAATTTTTTAAATAATTAAAAATATATTTTTGATGTTATTCAATAGTCAGTAATTTGATTTAATAAGCGAGGATATTTTTTATTCATGAATAATCGAAAAATTCGAGTGTTAGTTGAGTTATAGAAGAATGTTTTTCATATTTAATCGATAAACAATGAATTTTGGGTCGGAGTTTGAGGATGGAATAATTTATTTAGGTGTTTATTATTCTTTAAATATCCGTGTGGTAATTTGTAGAGTCAAATATAGGGTTCAGTGATGGAGCATCGAGTACAATCAGACATGCTTTAACATATTGTTGTAGTATTTTTATTAAACATGATGATATTTAATAAAAGTAGAGATTTTTGCAGTTTTTTTTTGTTCTTTCAAGTCGATATAAACTGTATGCTGATTGTTCTATGAATTTTTTATATAATACAACAACGACCCCTTAGAGAGGGCAATAAACGCAATTATAGTTGAGATCACGTCAAGGGTAGAGCCTATAGCTATACATAATTATACATATCAATTGAGGATATTAATTTTTATAAAATTTAAATGTTTTTCAACATAAAATATTTGTTGTAAAATGGTTAATGTTGAAAAAATTGGAATTTATGTAGGGATTTTATAGTGAAATCTTATGCAGAATTAAGTTTTTTACTTCAGTTGTGGGTTTAAGCGAGTTTAGTTGGATAGATTGAGTAATATATTGTCGTCCATTTGCAAAAGTTTGAAGATAATATATGAGAAAAGATGCGTTCATTGTCATTTTACTAAAATATATACATTTCAGTATTTTCAACAAAGAAATTGTCATTTTTGAGGGATCGTAAAGTATATTGTATAAAATGTAACAGTTCTGGGCGGTATTCCAGGTGATAATAAGTACGTTCGGGACAATACTAACCGCACATGTGGTCACTGTACACCGCGATCGCAAATTTACAATATATTCTACAGAAAAATATTTTAAAGGATCAAAATATTTATAATATAAGTATAATGTATTTTTATTTTTCAATGTTTTCCGTCTAGTTTTGCGGTCGTTTTTTTATTTGAGTCATATATTCATTAGTTTTTGAATCTAAATCGAGAAAAATTCACTAATTTAAATGTTTTGACAAGTCTGAAAAATTGTCATAATCATGAGTTATGCGAGTTTTTTTACAGAAAAAGTTTTTTTTTATGAAAAATCATTGAAATTAGTTATCAGACGACAACCCGTGTGTTTTATAGTCATGTGTTCGCAGCTTATTGTGATAGAAAATCCTTGATACAAGCTCTGTAAACATGGATATACAGAAAAATCAAAATTTTTAATCGGTGAAATCGGTCTGAAAATCAATTTTTTATAAAAAAAATTCATGTCTGCCAGCCTTTTAAATTTTTTAACGAATAATAAATCATTTCTTCAGCTATACAGGGAGACTTCAATTTCTACGCTACCATGTAGCATAGGGTGGCTCAAAAAAAACGACTATTTTTATTTTTTGGGTCTCGTATAGAAAAAAAAAAAATATGGTTTATCATATTCTAAGAACCTTTTAGAAAAAATTGGCTGGAAAAAGGTCAAAATGTGTACATTTTGACCTTTTTTTTTTTTAGATTTCAAAATTCGTGAGCGACCTAAAAATGCTTGTATCAGACCGAATTTTTCAGAAAACTCTTAAAACATGATAAACTATATATGATTTTTTGATACGAGACACGAAAAACAAAAATAGTCGGTTTTTGGGGCCACCTTATATAGTGTAGCAGTACACTGATAGAAAATAATGGTGCTGAGTGCCATACTCGTATAGCATTTTGGGTGCATACCCGAATTATGTGAAATTCCACTATATATTTGGGCAATATTTACCATACGCATAGCTGAAAATGCTACACGTATGGCTCATTCTCTCATACTCATAGTATGGTACATAATACTACACATTTGGTAATCGTTACTATACTAGCAAGACACACTTCGTATACGTATAGCAATACGCCGCATGAGTGTATAGCGACACATCGCATACGTATAGCGATACGTAGCATACGTATAGGAAAAAGTGCTATACTGGGTAGTAAAAGTTGTCACTCATAGGTCGCCATGTTCTATGTGGAGCATCTATGCCAGATGTGTGAATGTGTTGGGTATCCATGTGCAGGTCGAGCGCTTAAACCCCGCATTTGAGCAAAAAATACTATGGTTGAATTAGTTGCC